>CAADRB010000014.1:624962-714348 GCA_900708905.1 Hymenolepis diminuta | reverse complement strand
TATATATATATATATATATATAAATATATATAAATTTATATATATGAAATTGCTGAAAGAATAACATTTGTATTCTGCCATCATTTAAGTAAGTTACCTATGTTTAAATTACTCTTCGAAATTAAATACCTAAGATGTAGCGAACTTAATGTGAATATTATTCACCCCCAAATTCTTGATAAATTTCCAAAAGCTACTAGCTTTACAGTTATCATTCATAGGCGATTGTCGAGCGCTTCGTCGTTTGAGCGCTGGTACCGATGCAGTATCGAACATCGTAGTAATGAGCACTATTATTTCAAGTTGCTTATCGATTTTTACTGCCGTTATCTAACTTATTCATGCTGAACTTTATTCTGTTCCAACTATGCATATTTCCAATTTAATAGCTGCGCTCCCCTTTGATTTCTCCTAATAATACTCTCTGCCTTCCTTCTATTATAAAATGGTGAGGAGGAGCAACAAGTAACCCATTTCTCAATACCTACAAAATTATGAGTCCTCTAAGTATCGAAGGAAATGGGAGGATATTTTACGAACAACTAATTCTAATAGAAAACGATAATAATTAATGATTACCTGTATCCTTATTGAGACACGCTAATCGCCTTTCCTCGATTGCATCAATATCATAGTTGAAACGTTTGAGAAGAGCAATGCCACATTGGATACTGAGTCGATGAAATCCATCAACAACTTTGAGATGAACACGTAGATCACGTTTTGTCAGATGTTCCAGCATTCGCCCATCCACCAGACACTCCATAAATTGGCGACGATACTGTGTCAGCCCTAGAGTGGCCAACCACATATTGCCGACCCACTCGTGGTTTAGGTTTGCCCAGAAAATTAAAATTACATAATTAAATACTTGTCTACGGTGATCAGCGCTAATTTCTGGCATTATTTAATCAAGTACGGTCGGTCTTGCCGCTTCAATTTATATTTTTTTTCTAACGATTGAGAAGGCGAATGATCTTACATGATACCCCTCAGTTTACGGTTTTAGCATATCAGGGATGAGATACGTAAAAATTTTAGGTTTGCAGAGTTCCATTAGGTGTGTTTTGATCCCCTCACATTTATCATTTGTCAAACTGACCGTTAACTGATGCTTCCCACAACTAAAATCTGTACAATTTTTGTATTACTTTGATGATAATATGGTTAAAATGAAACTAAATAACAAATATTAAATAAAGATTTAATTTCTAATAATTACTACGCGAACGATTAGACTTTCGTTGACCGAATTTTGTAAACGGTGGTATAATAAATAAGAACAATAACCAGGGGATCTAAAACGTAAGGAGCAAAAAATATTGATTTGTTTTATGAGTTTGAAAGCGATAATCAACATAATTGCTTTAAATGCGCAGTGGAAAATAAACCACTACGTAATTTGTCCTTCATATTGCTTGATAGCCGACTGTGAAATACTGACATTGCTTTAAGTCATAATTTCATCAGCTTATTAAAACCAAAGACTGTTTATGTTGCCAATTTGTAGAAAGAAAACGATAATATAACGTTTTTTCTAGAGTTAGACTTGCTAAGTGTTGTAAAATGAGTAAACTGTAATATTTGCTTTGAAAATTAATGAACCAATAAAATTAAATATGGCAAAGTTAAAAATAGTTTAGTATCAACTAGTTGTTCTCTGACTATCAAAAAGAGGTAGACGAACCAAGATGGCGTTAACATCACACTTTAACTTAACCCATTAACCAGCGTCGAACTTTTTAGACATAGGCCTAAGATTGGGGTCCTGGAGTTTAGACATTGTGACTCCTGATCATAGGACAATGGATAACTAAAAAGTGAAAAAATTGGCCAAATGAAGAACTTTTTGATGCCGTGTCTCTCAATCTCTACTTCTACTCGATCCCTACTTTCAAACCTAATTTTGAATAATATTAGGTTCCTTTTAAACTGTTTCTCCATTATTGCAAATTGTACACTTTTTATGTCATGGACCCAGACTCAGAGAAATTACATCTTGCCTAATATATATTTTAGTATAGTTAGGCAAGTTACAATTATTTGAGGTAGAAACAAACACCTTGTCAGCCTAAATGTAAGTGGTAGTGAAGAGGTCAGACCAGGATCCTGGAAAGGTCCGAAATCCAGGATTCAGAACACTACAATTAAAATGATGACTGCCTTAATTAGAGTTATGTGTTTATAATTTCTCAGCAAGCATTTCTCAGGTGAGAAGAAAAATGCCAAGGCCCCATGCACAATACAAATTTATTTACCGTATTTATAGCTTCCTTGATAAAATCTTAGGACAAACAAATTGCGAAAAACCCTGCGCTCATAAGCTGGAAAAACACAGAATGTAATGGCATGTAATGAAATCGGATTTCGTATCGGTGCGCACCCATTGAGCAGGATGTTCAGTTGCACTAGTTAGGTCTGACTAATAAAGGTGTTGGCAGAATTGGAGTCTTTCACTAGGGGAACACCGTGATGCTAATCATCTATCCAAGATTAGTGTTGGAAAACATTTTTCAAATGGGTTTGGGAGTTAATAAGAAATTAAAGCTAAAGGCACTAATAAAGGGGAAATAAAAAAAACATATTTTCTTAATTATCTAGATACATCTAGATTGATTTGATTTGCATCGAAGAAGAGTTGTGATAGTTATGTACGTTTCTAAATCCTCATACTACAAATAAAAAGTGTAATTATTTATAAAATTATTGAAAAAACTTTTAGGTTTGTATGACCTGACTTAAGGAAAACGATTCAGTCAGGTGTTTTACGCCTGACTGATTAGTGTGATTGATTCGCTAAGGTGACCTCAAGTTCATTAGTCACATTTAAACGTCTTTACATCATTTAGTGTGATAAAGACCGAAATAGGTCAGAATATTGAATCTCCAAATCTCAACACTAAATCTCTAAACCACCTGGGTTACATAAGACTCTCTTAACTTCAGGAGAATTCAATTCCTTATTTAGATATATAGCGAATACTATGTGTTTTCTTACCTGTAAAAGAGGTAGATCAATAGGTGCTATTCCACTGGTTCCAGCATTCGAAGTTGCAGTTCCTGGATTAGAGGTGTAGGCGATCATTTCTTGAACTGCGACACGAAGTTTGAGCCGATGAAGCGGGTTGCTGATACCCAGTTCCCTTTGAACTTCTTGGTCCGAGAGGGAAGCAATCATGCCCCCACTAGTTATATTCGCTCGACATGCTGCGACGTACCATGCTGGCATGCCGACCCAATGCTAAAAGTAAGAAGACAAGGTTTTGCCAAATAAGTAATTAAAATAAGGTTTATGTGAATTATGGTGAGCCCTGCTTCTTAGACAGTGCCTAGATAACCGCACATATTAGAAGTAACAAATTTATCGATTTAACTACTCAAATTTATTTATTGGCCAATAGGATTTGAGTACGGTAGGATCAAATGCAATAGGTCATGATGCATTGAAAACTGTGCATTAAGTACTGAGTGAGCAACCTGATGGAATCAAAATTTCCTCCTTCTTCACATCATATCGAAATCTCTTACAGTTCTTAGCATGCCTTCCGATGACTAAAAAGCATTTTTTGACTTGTTCTGATAATGGTAAAACTACATTGATAAGTACAACATTTGATTAAGCCAATCTTTTAATCAAAGGTATTCCTAGTCGAAACCTGGTAATTATAATATAGTTCAATGCTTTTAAAAGCTTCATTCGCATTAAAAAATAAAAACTTCAGATTTAAAAGGCGACTGCTAACGATATCCTTTAATCGGTTTTATGAAAATTCACTTCAAAAGCCTATTGTTTTTCAATATCTGCACATTTCCGCCATGAAAATTGCAACATTTAGCCTCAGCCAAGAATGATAAAACATTTTAATAGAAATTTAGTAGAAAATAAATCTGTAATTTGGCATTTATCTGATATACATGTAACATTTTTAGTCCATAAGTTATAAAATAAAATCTAAAAATAAATCTGGAAAGATCTTCTTGCCAAATATATTTTAAATAGCAAAACTAGAAATGGCATGCTGTGAAATGCATTTGAGTGAGAAGGGCATGAGGGTGGCACTACTTTCAATTGTTTTAAACTTCGTTAATTTCGTTTGCCTTTCATACGCGATCAAATATGTATAAGCCAATTTTGTGAAGTGTAAACCGACATTTAGTATAATTTTCATCCATTAGACTGCAAATCTAAATCTATCAGTGAAGGTCATGTGATAAATCCACATTCTCTCCAACCAGTAATTGTTATATTGGAAGTTAAATTTCATCTTGAGCGAACCGTTGTGAGCTGTGTTCTGTTACGTGGGTAGTTGCCAACCTTGCCTACTCGCTCTTGATTGTAAAAAATTTTCAAATAAATCGAGTGGCATGACCAATCACTCGGTCAATAGGTTATATATATATAGGACAAATAATGAAGCTTGAATATTAGGGCATCATAAAGTAGACTCTTCCCATTTGGAACATAAGTACGAACCAATGCTCCTGAATTCAGAAATGTCAGTCAACTTATTATTGACCCCTTTCCCATTTCAAATCCAATTGGGCTTGTTTGTTGTTGCATTTATTTTTACACACCTCCATGAACAGAATAGTAAAACTCCTGTTCAGACAGTATCTGCGATCCAACTGTTCTATTAAATGGGGAAATTAAATAAGTCAGGTTCCCCAGAATTCTGATTACTATTCATTCGTATTATATGTCTAACTATTGAAACGCAGTGAAACCATTTTTCCCTATGGAAAAGAAAATACCCTTAATTAATTCTCTCGGATTTACAACAAAGAACAGATAATGCATTTTCTCCCATTTGCAGATTGGGAAAGCGGGAGTGAGGTGAGAAAAAAGAGTGGATTACCTCTAACCAAGCAACAACTGTGGCAGCATTCCACACAGCGAATGGTATTTTCGTGCGCAGAGCCGTATCAATCAGGTCCTCACTACAAAAAAAGCGGGGAGAAAAAAATATCAGACACGATGATTTATGGTTCCATTTATTTACAGAAATAAATTATATTTCAGTGGTTATGCAGAAATATGTGGGTTGGTTTAATAGCAGTTTGTATATTAAATTGATTTTGGGTCTAGTCTGGGAAATAAATAGGCGTAAGCAAATTGTCGCTCTTTCTGTTGCCAAATAATTGATTAATTTTGCAATAACTTAAATGAATTTGATAAGTACGATTTTTGTTAAGACTTACGTATTTAGTTTAGTTGGTAAAAAGATGGTGTTAAGGATAAAACTTAGACACAGAGCTGTGTGGCCTTTAAAGAATTTCTACCGAGAGAAAGAAAAGAAGTGCAATTTGAAGATTTCGGTTCAGAAAATAAAGGTTACTTCTTTAGGCCGATTTGTAACTGATGCCCTTTATTGTTAAAGAGGTTTGAATTGTTTTATGTCTTTATATTTTAATATTACTATAATATGTAATATTCAACTATGTTTAACGAAAGGATGTCCGATATGAGTTTCAAAAGCTTCTTACTAGATCCAATTTTTCTAATTGTAGATATTTTTATAAACGAAGTATGAAGGCCAGTATTTAAACAAACAAGTGAATATAAATATTGGTACAAACTGTTCGTTTTATACATAATTGAAAGATAGCTTAGTAGGGAAAAATGTGGGCGATACAATAGCTCAAATTTATTTCTGACTTTTGTTCAGTTTTACTCGAAAACACCTGATGATAATCAATTTAGGAATTTTATTACATGTAATTAATACCTGAATATTGAACAATTAGAACATTTTGACTCAATAATGATATTTTAGTAAATTTATTATAAGGCTTCGCTACCAGTTTATGCCACAATTTTTATAGGTCTATAAGATTCTGGAAGTTTGTCGATTAAATATAATGTCTGATAGTATTAAAAACAGCAATCAACTTTTGCAACCTTATTTCAATATAAAAACAATAAAATAATAGTATAGTAAAAAAACGGGGAGCTACGAGATCACAGAAGGAAGTTTTGTTGTAAGTAAAGGAAATTATTTTTCTGACTTAAAGACCAATAGCAGTTAATTTGAAAGCCAATAATTTAAATATTCACAGAGAAAGGAAAACCACAAATTCTATAACCATTCCTTTTTATTAAAAAATTCACTATTATCTTATAAGTCGCTTTTTACATAAATAGAAAAGGCAGGAATTATTACCTTCTTTGCCACCGTTTCTCCTCTTGAGCGGAATGAGGTGGAAACCGACTCTTTGCCTTCTCCACTTCAAGAGACACGTCACGAGGAAGACTCCGATCTATAAGAAAAACAAAAAATAGAAGGATATATTTTTTGTAATTCATTAATTTTGATCAGTTACAGTTTGTGTTAAAGATATAAGTCGAGCAAGGATGTATATATAGCGTTCAATATTACAGTGGTGAGTGAAAAGTAAGATTTAAAATGTCCGCCCTTAAGAGTGAAGTGTTCCTTTGATCTAGAGCGAAAATTTTTGACACATTGTCTTTAAGACCTTCAAGACTTTAGACATCTCAGCTTGGCTTTGATGATCACATCGTGAAAAATCGAATTAGGATTTTACAAGAACAAGTTTTTACACCTAATTTCAGTTTCGTAGTCACACATTCTAAAACCCAATTCCAACTTGTTTGAAAGCAGAGGTAAGCATGAAGGTCAAACACAAAATTGTGTTGCAACTTCTCTCCATGTTCGTAGTCGTAAAGTAATTATGTTCCTTAATTTTATTAATGAATAAAATTTAATATGAGGATATCTTCGGATAGATCATTGAAAGACATATCAATGAATATTCTAAGGGAATACTCGGAAAAAACCTTAAATATATCAGAAAATGTTTTTTATACTCTCAGGTAAATAATAATCAAGAGATAATTCGGATTACCCTTCCGTGTCCAAAGCTTTAAGGCCTTCCTTTTATGCATCCTTATTTCTAATTAGTATATTACACAATAAGTCCGTAAACAAATGGAAAATTATCATGAATGTTGATGGATTTTCATACTTGGATCTTCAGGGTTCCACTGCCTTCGAGGAATGGGAGGTTCTTGCTGACGAGAATTCGATGGATGCAGTGGGTAACCTTCCTCATCCAGTTTTTGTAGGTCTTTAGGCCGATGTCGATTTCCAGGCCCGGTTCTCTGTCCTCGTGTATCCATTGTGTCAAGAGGCGAGTCTAACATTCTTGTATTCTGATACATATGAGATTCTGGTGGTGACCAGAAGACATCATCAGGGCGGGGAGTAGTTCGAAAATTGTCGATGGGCCTACGTCTGTCAACACGAAATAATAGACGATTCATTGAAATACTGGTTGAATTCGTTCAGTTTTAAATTTTTTATTCACTCAAATACGCCATTCCTATTTGTATGGCCGTGATTACGCGGCACTTTAATTGCCATATAATGACTTCATTATCGTTCTCTATATAAAAACTATTGAATCCCCAACTTTCGTGATATACACTTTCATACTTACATTACCAGTCATAGAATTCCTTGGGTTACTCTGTAGTTGCACATTTTGCCGTGTGAGATTTCATTCGTGTAATCCAAATACCGTTTGGCTCTGATAACTTTAAATGCTACATTTGCTTTTCTTCATACACGGTTTTGCTTCAATGAAGAGGGCTATGTTGCTTAAAAATAACCCAAGGGCCATTTTTCGCTAGGATTATCTTCCGAAATCTAGCTTGATTGGGGGATTAGAGGTATAGGATCAGAATGAAGCCTCCGGAAAATTTTTTTGAAAGAGATGATTGCTCCAGCGAATTCTCATTGTAAAGAAAAGTGTTGCTGTTGTTGTTCATCTTTTTACACTATATTCCCATTTCAAATTAATGTTCATTTTTTCATTTGTGTAAAGGGATTTTGCTAATTCCCCTTTTAGTAAATATATGAGGAATCGAAAGCAAAAGAGAACATGTGACAGAGCAAGATTTACTGAAGCAACAACGAAGAAAGGGAGAGCCTTTATGAGATCTGAGTTACTAATCGCGATTGGTATCAATATAAGGTCCGTGCCGAGCTTTGTTGATTCACCAGTTCGGCTAATATATCCGATAAAAATGGATGTGCAACTTAAAGTAAAATTGAGAGTTACTGAAATGTATCATGATCCTAGACGAATCAATGAAATTATGCTCTAAACCATCCAATTGTCGCAGTAACATTATTTTTGAGCTCATAACTTTGTCTAATTTTTCGATCAAAAGGTTCTCTGAGTTTGTTCAAGTATTCGATACCGTAGAGCGGCGTTTAAATATTTAATCAGGAAAACGATATCATTTTCGTGAACTTGAAGGATGAACCCCTTCTCATCGAAATATTTTTCTATATTATCCCTATTCCTCATCAAACTTAACTATCTTGTCCTATAATTATGCCTGTAAGTTCTTACCCTTTCCTATTATCCACTGCACTCCAACAAACACCGTGCGTCCTCAACTGGCCTACTTTTCATCGATCGGAAAGGACATCGCTTAGTCAGCTTAGTTATCAATCAATCCTGCCTGCACCGGCCTGTCCTTCCACCACAATCGTATCGACCAATCAAAACACGCATACATAATATCTCTATGCATGTCCTCACTCAAAGCGTCGATAAAAAAGACCCAATTTCCCTGACACTTACACACACAACGGTACTATCCGTTCAATAAACGCTATACCCGCTGCTCTTCCAGGCCGCTACGTTCCCTTTGAGACTTTGTACCGAATCTTGTTCAGTACATCCTCTCTAACACAATCCTTGGTGTCCTTTTTCTTCATCTGCTGTTAACCCTTAGCCGCTACAAACTTATTAAGGACCCAATACGGGCAATCCGAAAATCTAATCCTCATAATTCCTTACCTCAATAACAATAATTTGATCCAACCCCAATTGAAACTCAAGGTCTTCCCTTTTGATCCAAAAAGGTAAAGTCATACATTACCCAGCTATTTCAACTATAACAAAATTACAAGAGGGAAAAACCGACGGACTCTGTAACTCTCCAAAATTATTTTTAGTCATTCTTATGACCATACTTTGATTTTTCGTCCACAAAAACTGCATTGATGTCTTTTTATCTCGATGACGCAAACCTCATCCGCAATATCGATTCTCCTTTTTCTCTACCTGTACTGTTTCATTTAAAGTACACATGCACTCATACTCGCATGCACGTGGTTGCCCAAGTGACTCATAAATTATCTTTGTATTTCCTTATATACACATATACCGACTTTTCACTTGCCTCCTTATGCGCTGCCCTATCACTTTCTCTCGAACCCTCATCATGGTTCATTCAATACGCATTGGCCTACATAAATCTTTGAGTTCTACTGTCGTTTGCTGTGATACCTGCTAACTATTAGTCTGGTGACCCTGTAAGCCGTTTGTCCTGACTCCTGAATCGGCGACCTCTTCGACTGTTATACCAACAAGAATACTCCAGGAGTTTTCATTGAGACAATTAATTGCAAAATGACACCAAAATACAAAGTTGAGCTTCGTACGCATAGGATTTCGCAAACACCTCTTTTTTGCCCTATTGCCCGGTGAACTCATCTACTAATGTCCAGTGAAATCAACTGAGTCGAAATGAATTTATCTCAGGATCAGTGCATTCAACGCTAAAACTGACCGAATCTATTCCCAATGTCTCGAAACTAATCCTAACTTAACAGCGAAATATTATTTCCTTGAAGGTTATGTTAATTAAGTAACAGTTTGGATTATATTGAACCCATAATATTACCACAAAAACTTTAAAAAATGTCTTTGATCGTATCACTATTTAGCCTACTTATCTTCGGTTTTTACTACCGGAGCATCAACTTGATTTCGTCCAATTTCTCTAACAGTTAAACTTCTACTTCTGCCTTAGATACCAGTGAGTGATGTTTATTAGTTTAAGCATTGGTGATTGAGTCGAATACTTACCTAGAATCTAATTGAGGATGCATATTCACAGCTTCAGGAATGTCACCTGGATGTGGTTTGCCACCGGGTCCATATCTTGGCACTTGAGAAGCCACAGACACATATTCTCGTTGATCAACTGGGCCTCGCATTCTTGTCGGCAATGTCTGACTTCCGCCGGCGCCTTCATCCAAACCACCGACACCTCGTCGAGTTGTGCGCGGTTGAAGTACATTCTGTGGCATCTCAGCATCATAGGCGTGCTGTGTAACGCAAAGATGTATAAATTACGAAGGGATTTAGTAAGATTGGGTTTTTCGGAAGGTGGATGCGAAAGCAAACAAATGCGTTAAGGACAAATGCAATCTCAGCCAGAAATGACCAGTGTCACTTCCAAGAAAAAAACATGCATACAATCAAAACATATTTTCCTCCAAGACCAATGACTGAATGAATGTCGTTATTATTTTAATAATCATAATATTTGAGTTCTTGCTGAAATAAAGCGTCGATATAAACTGCCTTATTTTGTAAACATCCCATTTGGCAAATAAAATATTTTTAAATTAAATATTTTAGAGGACTTGTAAGCCAGAGGTTAGTGGGTCATATAGACACACACCTACAGGGTAAAAGTCCTCTGAGTTCATTTTATTTCAACCGAGATGGAATTTATCTTGAATGCATGTTTCGACACTGAAGCATTATCATTCTATGTACCACTTGCTTTAATCATAAAATTTAAGACCATGACCTTCATGCAGAGAAATAACTTACCAGCAATTGATGCAATGTGATCTTCTGATATAAAATAAATATTATCATGAATTCAATAATAAATATACAGCAACAGGAAAGTTTTATTTTAATCACAGTTAATCCTGCATTTGGTCACTCTAAATAATTAATTAATTATTCACTTAAAAGTATATAAGAATTTCAGCGTATAAGTTAGGTTCAAGAGGCACCTTCTTGGGTAGCGGATAGCCAGTTTGATATCCTCTTCGTGGAAGAGTTGGAGCCGATTCACTTCCTACTCGTTCTCCAAAGGGACTGGCGGAATATGCTCTCTGAAATGTAAACAGTAAGTTTTGCATTAACGGGTTCCACTTTAAGATTCAAGTTGAGTATAACTAGATATAGTGAAGTAAAATAACATAGACGAATTGATAAGCAGCTTAGGAGTAAAACAAAGCCAAGTTCAATATGTGGTAGGTAGGAGAAAAGGCGATATGCAAATGAAGATAATAGTTAACGCAATTAAGCCACAAGGTCAATAAAGTATCTAAAGCCACCACATTCACGCGTGAATTTTACGTTAGTAAAACAGTAAGAATAATCATTAGCTTTCTCGTTCACGTTTAGCATGGAACTAACGAAATAAATTAAATGTGAAGCAATTTAAAGAGAATAAAGTTGGTGCATTCAAATTAATTCATATTCGTTCCATGTCCTTTTCAAAATCTCATTTGATGAGTTTTGGCTTGGCACTAAAAACCCATTTAAGAATACGCCAATTTTATTATGATACTTCTGAAATAGGAAGGAAAACAGTTTATTTCCCTGAGTTAAATATAAGAAACAAAAAATCAAATAAAGAAAACAATGCTAGAGCAAGCTGCCAATTCTTGTCTGATAAATATAATATTGAAACTGCTGGAAAAACAGAAACTAACCGAAAACAAGGACTTAACGTATTTCTTAGACTTCTTTGTAAGCCTAATTGCATTATTGTTTAAGAATGTGTGTTTAAACGCGGTAGACGTCTAAACATCAGCTTACTGAGGAGAGTGTTTTCAACACTTTTTTGAGTAGAGGGAAGGTATCCTGAAATAATTTTCCTGAAATCCTCGCATTCAGCCCCTATACCTGTAGACCAACATTACCTAATGCAGGAGGTCATTCTAATCTTAATACAAATCTCTCATTTTCACTCTTGAACGACTAAAATAAAATAAAGTTTACTGAAACAAGTCTTAATACCGGATCTCGAAACTCCTTTATTTGATATTTCAAACTGGAAAGTCTCAAGAAGTCATCGATGATTGAAAAGGAACTCCAGATATAGTTCTTCAGAGATTCAATGTTTAAGATCGTGTCATGTTACCGGCATACTTGCAGTTCTATAACCATTTGTTCGTATTATGGATCACTACAGTACAGAGTGTAGAGAAATACATGTTAAAATCGATGCGAAGATCGTTAGCAACTGTCATTCACAATTCAAGGCCGCAGGTCCGAGGGATTTAAGAATTTACTAACGAATGCCTAAGCAAAGATAAAGCTCGAATACGCGTCTTCCTTTCACGCTTTTTCATATTAAAATAAGATGAGAGGTTCATTTATTTTAAAATAACGATTTAATTCTGAATATCTTGTAAAACACAGTTGCATTCAAACAGGCGCAACGGCAAATCAAATTTTACTCATGGGATTTCAACTCAATTGATAAATGGGAGGGGGAGGGAGGAGAGGAAGAAAAATAATTGAAACTTCAATTTTATCGAAACTGGGTCAAGCTTTATCTATTCTTCCTTTTTTGATTTAACAATAAAAGATATTTAGAAAATAACGAAATACAAGGCGTTATCTCTTTACTAAAGTATTTAAGGTGAAGAAAAATTGAGAAGTCCGTCTCATCGTATCTTAATAAATAATTACGAACAAAACGATAAAGATAAACGTAGTTATTATTCGCTTTTTTTTGCTAATTTGTGCAAAACGTTAGAAGATAACAAAATTTCATAAAGAGGCAAATTCTTTAAAACTACCCGAATGGCAATTTTGACTTTCTGACCTTTATTATACTAACGGCAAATGATTTTTAGTAAGAATCTTAATATAGGATAGTCTGATATTTAACCTTAAAACACGGAAAAGTTCTGTAAAAGGGGTAGTATGAAAGAACGTATTAGAGTACCACGATTAAGGTAAGCCACACAGCGAGAAGCATTAATATACGTCCGCATTAATGAAAAGAAGTAAATGATTTACAATTTGACAAGGATAACTTTTCCTACATCCTGCTACATTTATTAATCCCATATCAAGCAGTTTTGATCAGTATTGGTTGAATCCTGCGGTGGCACTTACGCCCCTCACCTAGCCTGAGGTGTTGTCCAACGTTCCATTAAGGATCTCGGTAAATGTTTAAATAAAACTTTGAGTACATAACAGACACGAAGGAGGAAATCATCACCCGGACCACCCAACTCCAAGCCAGATATAATATTAAACATTGATTAATTTCTGTCAGTTTGCATGTTCACAGAACAAAATATGTTATAATTTTCGACATTAGCAAAAAATTAAGAATGATTAAAAACTATAAATTCCAAATGTTATGATAATAACTTGATACCTGTCAGAATATCATTCAATTTTGAAAAATTTTTGCTCAAGCTCTTCTGATTGTCGGGACATCCATATTTATCCCTTTCAATATGAATAGAGGTGACCAAAATTAAAAAGACGAAAAAGACAGGAGAAGTTATTAAAAATCTTCCCCAGTTCGTTTTTCATATATGTGTAATATTCTCTAGCGGTACTTTCCGGTGTTTTTCAATTTCTAATTTTTCCTGATACTCCGTGATACTGCTTCAGGTAGCTACTCGAAATTTCCTACGAATTTTGGTAAACTCGAATCACTATAAGATAGGCTAATGTTTACCTAAACTTAGCTAATATAAACCCTGAGTGTATAAGTAGTGATTAAAGGACTGCTGCCATATATGGCTCTGGACTGTTGGGTTACTTTTTTCTTATAAATCGATGGTCTTTCTTTCCTCTTTCCTTCCACTGCAATCGCTCAATATATAATTTAACTTTCAACTTTCCCTATCTCAACTCTTGTTTTTCTCTGATTTGGGAAAGGTTGTTGCATCCTGTCAGGTTTAAAGGTCATCGGATTTCAAAGGAAATATCTCTAAGCCTAATTCAGTTAGATTATTTAAGTAGCCTTATTGGGATCAGTGTTACTTTACATGTTATATGGGGCATTCTAAACTTAATGCAAATAGATCCTGTAAATGCCTCAAACAGACCTGATGAGACCTGAGTTGTGACATCGGGGGAGGAACAGAGGCATCCCCGGCCTTCCTATAGACCTCAGAGGGTTCCTCTAATTGTGTCTGACGAGGAAGAGATCCGGTGACGTAGCTACCACCGCCCAGAGGTTTATAGGGAAGCTGTTGAAGGGAAGACGTTGGTGACCAACAACCCATTTGCACTCCGGAATCTGCAGTTTCAAAGGGTGTAAAACTAGCAGTTGAGATGACATCAGCCTGTTGAGATTGTCTACCGCCTCCCACCCGTGATCTCAACTCATTTGCTCGCTGATCTGTATTTTTTTTCTCCTCCTAAAACGGAAAATACGAGAATACATAAAAATTCAATTTTAAAATTTTTTTTGTCAAAAGTTTTGCTCATAACTTTAGCTTGGCTTATTTCTATCCATGACCACCCGGTTTTGTAAAATTGTGAAATCCAATGCGTATGTCAACTATCAAAGGAAGTATAGTTAGTTAGCGAAATTTCTGATCCGAAAACGCCGATGAAAACAGCTTCGTTCTTGAAACTTTCATCACTTGTCTCTTAAGTTAACTTTAAATAGAACCTATTGCCGTAAAATTTCTCAATCTAACTAAGGTTCTAATAGATGAAATACAGTTTATTTCTATTAATTAAATCAATATATTTCATTTTCCCACAAGCAGAACAGAAATCGTTGTCACTTATTACTTTATTCAATAATAAGTAGCCTATAGGATCAAAGGAGTACATTTTTTATAACCAATTTTTCATTTTTACTACCTAGGTGTTCCAACCGGGAGTCGATAAACAACTTTCATTATTTTATCGAAGATTACGTTTATAATTTCTGCTACGCTTCCCGAAAAAAGAAAATTATAATAACATAATTTCTAATTATTGAAACTAAAAAGTTTTATGACATATTAACAGAAGAATCTGTCCAATTCACCTGGTCAAGTTGGGATTATATTATCGAACGTAAAACTTTATTTCGTTAATCTAAATAGAAATCGAGAAAATAGTCATTCCGTAAATTCAAAAAAGTGAAACTGGGGACAAATATGGAGTAAGATGTCGAACCGGATCTGGGTTTTCTAAAAAATTACGTGTTAGCATTTTTAAGCCCAAATATTCCCCAAATAAGTTAAAATCTTCCCGTAATTTCATACCTCAAGAGCGGTTAGTTAATATAATATATATAGTAGCTATAAAAATAGTGAAATCAGGTATCTCGGCTCTGCTACGTTTAAAATAATGTATACTGCTTAATATTATATAGGATCACTCCTCTTTCTCAACCTATGGCAATAATTAATCAGCGGGTCAATAAACACCGAACAAGAATTGGCTTAGTAATCAAAGTGGCAATTCATAAACTTTGAATTTTGGAGCGTGAACTATGCACTAAGCCAATATCGTACAACTGAATGCAGAAGTCATATGAAGTAAAACTCTTTGATACCCCAACTTTACACTCAACATCTTTTGATCCCATTTTATACTGTTTACCATTTTCGGTTGCTTTTCCACAACGAGAAATTTCAGTGTTTTTTTGCCTTATAATAAAATTATGATGTGAGCAATGACCTGCGGCTTATTAAATAAACTTAACCGTATTTAACTTAACTGTGCTGTAAACTTGCAAACAACTCAATCTATCACAACAAAATTAGTGAATGAATTTTCTTTCAACCATTCACAACTGGGTTTTACTAATAATAGATAACGAATTGATTTGCGAATCTACTACCAGAGTGCCGACTTTTGTGATTAGAAGCTTTATATCAAATGCATAGTGATAATTGCATTACCAGGGACATATTTTATGTCCTTTGTGGACTGATATGAATGCTTTCAGTTCTGTTTGTAGTGTTATTAAAGATTGGTAAGTAACTTTCAACAAGAGTAGATAGGATATCTGTAAGAAAATAATGCTTCTTTATTTTATATTAAGCACATAAAGTACACTGGACTTAAAAAAACTGAATGAAATAAGATTTTGGTTTGGCGTAACATATGCAATTTCAAAGTTTGTCGCAGCGTCAGAATATTTAATAGTTTATGAAAAACAATAGCAATAATAACATTCGTACCGTATGTTCAGGACGGGAGCCATCTGTCGTCTAGTGCCCAAATCTCTATTCAACTGCCAACTTTCTATTTTCCTCTATTGCATTTAATAACTAATATTAATTTAAGTAAAGAGACCAAAAATAACAATGAATAACTAATAAGATTAGAGCTTTAAAAACTAATGAAATATTTTCGTAAGGTAACTTAGTGCCAAATTCAGAAATTCCTTTCAACGGATAGGTAACAATTTCAGTTCAAGCCTAAGAAAGATTAAAAGTTCGAAATCATCAGACATATAAAAAAGATCTCATTAAAAATCATCAAACCGATAATTAATGAACATAGGAGCTTTAAAGGAATTCCCAAAAATAAATTTCGAAAGAAAGACAAAGTAACGTAATGAATATTTATGCCGCTATCATGAAGGAACTCCTACAAAGGCAAACTTTGAAGAAAATGTTTTCTTGAAAAAATTTTTTATTAATAAACAGGAAATTTATAAAAGAGTAAGTGCAACTAATACTATGAAAAAATATCATTTTGCAAAATCAAATAATGTTTAAATAAGATATTTGGAGCTTATTACTAATAAGTTATTTAAAAAGCAACAAGATGTAGGATCATTAACCCTTTAATATTGATGTTTGACATCATGTACCGAAATTCAAGCACAATCCTGTGTGAAAACACTATCATTGAGCTCATTGCTCTGTTCTCACGATACAGCAAGCAATACGTGTATCATTGAAAAGTCAGTGGTCACGAGAAGGACGGTCAACCGTACCGGTTAGTTTTGTAGTAGTTGAAATTTACTTATAAGAGCGACTTCTCTCTATCAAAGTCAAAAGTTGTTAACACTTTTCTTAGTATGTTTCATTTAGTTAAAATGAGGTTTCGTGCTAGTTTTGACTAAGACAAAAACCTCAACTGATAGCTTGCTCAAACATTAAACTAGCTTCCTTAGCTAGTTAAAGGGCACTGGAGCTCAGCATTTACCTTCGGAGGTGGTATATATTTAAAATAACCTATAATTAAAAAAATAAACAATGATCTATTCCTTGTTTGACCACTATTAACCATTCCAGTTGTCCATTCCAAAAATTGTGATTCCGCGGCCACCAATTTTGCAGATGAGCAATTCATCATGCCTTCATCATGGACAATCTACCAATCAATATTTTTTCCAATTATGTTGATAAATTAATCAAGAAAATCTTATGTAATTATAATCTGATATATTATATATTAAATTTATTTATCAAAATACATTACTTTGATCCAGAATGTCAAAACAGGAAAAACAGCTTCAATAAATGAAGCTGATGAGATGCATCATCTTGGTTTACTATTAGTATGATTATAGAGCGATTGATTGATTAGAGTCCGCTTTCCTGGTCTTAGTAAATCAAAATAACTGTTTGACTAACTAACTTAGAAGTCTTCAATTTTATAGAATATTAATGAGATGCATTAAATCCTTTCTACACCAGTTGTTGATCTACCTGGCAAATAAATCATCTTTACCTGAATCATTTTGATTTCATCATTGATGACCTCCAACTGCTGCTGAATGAGAGTGGCAAGGGCTTGTGGATCTGATTGTTGTTGACCCTCCAGTTCGTTGGAAATTGCGTACGAGTAGGAGGTATTTATTTCATGCATTGCAGGTGGCTGCGACTGACTGTAATTCGGTCCCATAGGACTGTATCCAACTGACCATGGAATGTTTGCGTACTCCTTGCTTGCACCTCCGTTCATCAGATCGCCTGCTCGGGCGTCCTTGAACTTGGTGGCTATCGGGCCGGGCTAAACGATATAGCAAATGGTCAAATGTACATCTGGATTTTTGGATGCATGGAAATATTTGATTTCTCAAATAGTATTGTTGAGGTTATACAGCTAGATGGTAATAGTTCACAACGGAGGCAATCATACTAATCCACAAAGTATTTTGATGAAATTGGGGACATTAATGCACCCAATTGATTCATATGTTTACATATACTTTAATTACATAATACATTTGGCTACATTTGCATTTTCATATTTTTATTAATTTTTGTGTTATGCCATTTTCTGATCTGTTATTGTATCCTCCAAATTTCTAAAGCTTGATACATTCGTCTTGACCAGGAAAAATGAACTTGGACCGATTCACAGCCAGGGACCAGTGGGTATGATTCTCCCAATTATTTTTCTAATCACAAGCCGTTCTAATCATTTTTATGCTTAAACTGAGTGCAACTGACGCTTTTACCCCTCCCCACCTTCTCCCCTCATGTCGAAACAGTAAGTGAAGGATATCGATTATCGCCCTTCTCGCACTCCCTCCCTCATTCATCGTTATCATTCCTTTTTCTCTTTTTCTTCTGATCCACGTTCCTCCCTTTGGTCTACTCGCAATTCTTAGAATTCCGACTTGGGAATTTCGGCAGTAGCCTTAATTCTGGCTCCCCTAGAGTAATTTTGTATTTATATAACTTTAATTACATGCAAGAATTTCGATTCCGTCTATGTTTGTCAACTGAATTTGAACTGATATGTAAGTGAAAACGATTTTATTCAGTTGTGACATGGTGATCCTTTCTACTATATAACAGTAAAGATGGATAGACATTGATTAAAACCGCACTTCATAGAATATCTCAGCTGATATCCAATTGCTATTCTGCGGTTATCAGAAATATTGAATCTCCTGGGCATTCAAAGAAAATGAAACAAAGTACACGTTTTAGTCATGAATCTAGAGTTCAGATCTTGAGATTTTAAACGTTATTTTTTATACAACAATTTTGAATACGAATTTATTGTGGAGTGTTTTATCTGACGAAAAGACCTATTGATCCCTTGACATATTTTTCCTCATTGACTTCATCACATGAATTAGAACTATCTTTTTTTATGTACTTTTTCAGGATTAAGCAATGCAATCCCAGTCTACAATCACAAAATATCCACAAAATTGAACTCTATAAGGCTGTCCGTTAGATCGGATAGAACTGCAGATACTTTTTCGCTGTAATAACGAGAAATTTCCTTGAAGCTGGATATCGGCTTTCAGATTGTGAAATTCACTATTGTAGTTTTTTTGAGATCTTTGCATTTGACGCACAACATGGAATTTTAACCAAGTTTTGAACATGCCTATAGTAAATTTTAATAACGATTTGTATTATAAAATAACGGAGATAAAACGAAATGTAATTTGAATATTTTTAAAGTCTTAATCAATTTAGCCTAAATTTCCACATGTATTCTATTTGATCTATGACTACAATATCGTAGAAAATGAAAAACTTAGATAAATCAAGGTTCTACTGCCTTCAATTACAGAGTAATCTTAAATAATCCAAAAGAAAAGAATGTTATGAGGGCCAATCAATGAAAAGCTATAAATTCGCCAAATACTTATTAAAAGAAATTTTTCCACCGAAAACTTGACGCCATTTAGTAAAATTATGTAAAACATATGATTCCTTCACTTACCTGATCAGCGCTGAAGGCGCTATTGGATATGAAAGCTCCCGGTTTGATAGGAGAGCTCATTATGCTGGGCCGAACAGAGTAAACCACAGATGTAGATGTCGTACTTACAGCGTGGTCACAGATGAGACCTATAATATTAAGGCAAAAAATTAAAGAGAATAAAATTAAAAGGGGAATTTTCAGGCATTAGAAACTGAAAAAAATGTAAAAATATAAAATATTTACCTTAGTGGGAAACACTCAAAATAGTTCTTTTTAATGTTTGAAAAATGGATACTGCCAAGTAGGTTTAGGAAATGTTGGAGTTAGAAGTCCTGTTAAACGTTTTCTTTTAATAATACCATAAAGGTAAAATCCGAATCTATTACGTGAAGTAGTTTAAATTAGAGTTTATAAATTAGATTTAATAAAGTGGAAAGGTGAAAAGTTAAATCGTCAAAAGAATATTAAAAGAAAAATGTTTCATCGACTTGGAGGCTTTTTAAACCAAAATGAAGTGGTCAATTAAAATAAAATTTTACAAATGCAAAAAAGATGAAATATTTTCAGCAGATGAACACCTATTTATTAAGGCAATAAAGTGCGCTCTCAAGCTTAGAAAAGGAAAAGTTTTTGGAGAAGAACAATGACAAAAATGGAGCTGTACCGATGAATATAAGTAGAGGAAATCATCTACATTTCTAATCGGTACTTAAAATCTACTTGGTTTATCTCACAGGACCATTTATGAAAGCGTCTTCCAACGCTCATCTTGGGTAAGGGATGGCATCGTGGAACCTTTCTGGTGTGAGACTCGAATTCTGTTACCCTCCATATTAGCCAAACCTAGCCAGTGTGGTTAGCCATTCCTCGCCGATAACAATCGATTCCGTGACCTCTGCTATGGCAGATGAGCACGGTAACCAATGCGCCACCAATGTATTTGAGATTAAACGTTACTAACAAATACTCCATATTTTAACCTTATTTTCAATCAACTGCAATGCAATTTTTGAAATCTCCTCTCCTCCAAAAGATTACTAATTTCATGGAAATCAGAAATAATCCATCATGATCTGAGCCCTGGAATACAGATTGAAAGAGCTGAATCATCAAATCGTCTTTACAAACCTAGCGGAAAAAATAATCTAGCGGCTTTTTCAAGTTATATCGACGGTAAATACCATAATTTTACAAGAAAGCTGAGAGTTTTCAGTTATTAGGATTTGAAAAAGGCATTTGCGTCATCAATCAGTCTCTACTGAATTGCCACAACATTATCGCTTCCTACTGCTAAGATGCCCAAAATATTAAATCGCTAACCGGCAGCCTTGGGTAGCTAAGTCCAAATTAGAACCATTGACCTATTAACGGTAATGCATAAAAAGTTAGAAATCAAAAGGACGATTGAACGCATTTATTTTTTAAAGTACAAAAGTGGGTTGCATTTCTTGGATTCCGTGTGCCACAATTTAACAGCAAGTCTAAATCGAAGGCGGACGCCAAGTGCATGTGATGATTTCTGCAAATTACTTACAGCCGAAAGGAAGAAGGGCTTATCAGTTCGGGAAATTGGTAACTCTGATGATGAACGATATTTCATAATTATGTCATTAAAGCGAGGAAAACTCATCTTCACCACGTAAGATAGTGAAGTCCAATATGCATGGTGTGAGTATGAATTATTTTTATAGTGATTGAACATTTTATCCCTATACTCCCTTAGTTGTTTGTCAATGGTGTGCATACGTGAACGTATTTATGTACTGGACTTAGCATTTCCTTCTTATTCAGCATGTTAGCCGACATTCAGACTCACTTACTCACTCACAACACCTGGGTTACATCATCTTTTCAAGTGCGAGTAGTGACTTTAATGATTTACCATAAATTACTGGTAAATAAGGTTTGTCATCCTCCTCCATGTAATTGAATCAAGAGAGGTGACTAAAGAAACTAAAGTAGACATAAACTACATAAACTCACGTCCCGACGGATCAACAGCAAGTAGAGCATCCACAGTGTCCAGATTGCTTATTCCATCCGCGGGTGATTTTTGTCTTCCAAGAGGTGATGTGAGAATACCTCCGCCAACATCACCACTATCAGCAAGTCGACGTCGAAGGTGGGCAGCTTCCTTGGCAATGACCTCCCGATCACTAGTTACTTCCTCAAGAGCTGAACGCAAACGCTCTACTTCACATACCAAATCACGTTTTTGTTGAAGGGCCGACATGCGCTCTGAGAGGTGGCTCTGTAGGCGTTCGTTGGCTTCGAGTAAAAGAGTGTCCACCTATGCGGCGAAATGGAAAATTGATCTATTAATGTCAAAATCTATCGCCTATGAATTAAAATTCATGTTCAAATATGCACTCCGGGCTTTGTAAAATTTAGAACTCGTGACTTTTCCCGGAATAGTACGTGATATCTACCTCACCTTGGCCTCATTAACACCAACTTAATTTGTCGCTCTTTGGAAACTGTCGGGTTTTAACTTTAGCTACTTAATTAAACTGAATATGTTGCATGTGCATGTTTATGTGCATATGTATACATGCCGAATATATTGCAACCCTTAACCACTGTTTATGTTATGTGAACGCATTCTGAAATTAAGGCTACGATAGCTCAGTCAATCAGTCATAAATTGATATATTCTACTTCGACAGGCTTTTAATTTAGTTATAATATCAATCTCTAAATCTAATTGATGTTTTTCTGCCCCCTTTCAATTCCATTTTCGTAAAAGTATTTCGCCGTGTATATCAGACTATGACGTCTCTCTATTCTATCTGATATGACAATTTCTCAAATCTGAAATGGTCGACTTCTTCGTAATACATTTGGAAGTAGGAGGTCGAAAGTTTATTTTGCTAAAAATAAGATAAATATACAACGGTTGCTTATAAGATCGATTCTCACATTCTAATGATCAGCGGACCAAGTCCACGATACATCAAAACGCAAAAAATTCCAATTTGCACGCACAGTAAAAATCAAATAATTTCTAAAAGAGGACAGTTAATTTTTTGTCTAATTTTCAGTCAGACTTAAGAATACTAGGTGATTGCTTAAGTAAATTATATAACAGGTGTGAATATAAACTGAAAGCTGGGAAATTAGTCTTAAGTACGTACTTAAATGACCTTTCGTCCTAACTTCTTGTCACAAACTAATCAACTGGCGTTGCCTTAGTAGTGCTGTTCTGCTGCACTATTTTACAAGATAAATAATTTAGATAAGAATCTATTTCATTTTATATTTTGTGGCTATCTCATTCATAATGAATTATACTTCTACCGTCAGATTCTCGTTTTTCAGTGCGTTTGTTCATACTTGAAGCTTGAATAGTTACCATGACCATAAGGATATACAATTTCGTCCATTATAGAGCTTCGACTGCTTAATTCTGTTATGCTACCCCATACTCCTCTGCAAAACTCTCGATTTGTTTATTTATATTTAGAGTGTTCAGTCTCTTCTATGGTACTGCGCGTACATTACCAAGTTGAAATATCCCTTAAAACTTTAAATGTGTTCACAATGGCCCTATATTCAGTTAACTATTTATGTTGCCTCCAGGGCTGCATCTACTATAACCCTAAACATTGACACCACTTCCGCTTCACTAAAACGACCAAAAGTACCATAAATCCACTCCTTCAGTTTTTATCTCTTTCAAAGGCTTCGAAGACCCTTGCTTTTCCCAACCGCTTCTTAATATAGCAGTAAGAACGATAAGGTGTGGGGGGAGATATATACATATAGGATGCGTAAGACATCTGAGGACACCTTACGTACTTTTAGATAAGCAGAAAATGAAACTGTTAATGGTTGGAACTTACAATTTCTTATAACAAAACAAATAAACATAATACCTTATAACCTGGGTTTTATTCTATATATCCTTCTTCGGATTCTATCATCCACTCAGTTCTAGTCCGAAAGCGACTGCAAGCTTTCATCAGATAAGGTGGTCTTTATTGATGTCCTCCATTTCTCGGGCTATTACTTCCATCAGAGAGAGGGAGAGAGAGGATTCGGTATTACGGGGATGCTTATTAACTTCCTTTTCAATCACGCTTCGCCCCGTACCACTCGTGATAACCCAAAGGATTAAGGTCTAGTGAGTTAGGAGGTAGCCATAAAAAGTTTGGTGTAACATGATAATGAACATTCTAGGCCATCCTGGGTTTTGAGGGCTTTAAGAGATGGAGCTGAATCTTATTGGAAGACATAGGGTCTTCCACCATTGGCTACATTGCCTATTCAAGGTGGCTTAACAATGTCTTGAAGAGTCTCCACATAGGCTGCATTGAATCTAAGGCCCTATGAAATAAATTGAGGAGTCATGATGTGTTCCTCCCCCCTTCACTGCTAGCAACAGCAAAAAGCATTACTGTGCATAACGGTTGTCGGAAATTCAATGAGATCCGCCCACACATGGCCACCTATCACTTCTTCGATTGACTTTTCATCCTGGTCCAAGTGTTTTTTGGTCGGAGAAAAACCAAGAGCCCTCCCCCTCTTCTGGGAGCCTACATTTCTTTCTTTTGCACGCATTGCACTATTCTCTTGAGCTGTTTTTGTCGACATCAACTGACCTCGCCTAAGGACGTATGAACTTATGTATCCGAGGTCATGATGAACAATATTCCTTATTGTTCCTATAGATACTTGTAGATCTTTGGCAAGATATCGCGCATTGACTTCCCACGGTTTTCGTCCATCATGGCATGCACTCAGGTGTTCTGAGTCAACAGGGCGTTGACAATGCTGTTTTCTCTTGCGCTCGTGGCAACCAATTCATCTCCATTGTTTTCATTCAGCAGTTCCTTTCTACCTTTGCAAGTGAAAGATCTGCCGACTTTTAGGAATCTTACAATTTTTGACTTTCTGGGTTTCATTTTTATAGATACTATTACATGGCGTGTCTTTTTATTTCATTGGTTATGGTAGTATCTGCCATGAGATCTTCTGATATAAAAAGTGCATTAACCATTATCGGGTTGGTTTAAATTACAAAACTATAGGTGCCCACAGATATCAGATTCCATAATATCTCTTGTATATTTTTCCTGTCTCCTAACAGTTTTTTAGTCAGAACTAGACGGCAATTAACTACATACGCCTGAGATATTTTGATTTATTATCAGGTAAAAGATATCAGCGCAAACAATATTGTTATTTTATTATGCAGTTCAATTGCCTCAATTCACAGATTACAATAGTAATATGTTATCACAATTTGTTGTTCCTGAGAAAATATTCCTCCATTGTTAAACAATTGCAAAAGATCACAAACTAAAAGCAGTTATTTGTTTTCTACTATGGGGTAGATATTATATCAGTCGAGGTTTAGTGAGAATTCCCATTACTACACACGAAATCATTATCAAGATATACACCATCGTTTGAAATTTGACACCACCTAAATACCAAACTCAATGAAGGAAAGTATTTTCCAATACTCATTTTGGGTAGGACAAAATGATATTTTGAAGCCTATCTCAACGAGAAACAGTTTTTGGTAATCGGATTAAAGACATCCAAATCTGCCTAGCCTCTATTTCCTTCATATGATTTCTAGTTCTCCCCAATAAACCTCGACATCACCTTGTTTTCTCTACCTCGATCTATAGTAAGGATCATAACCTAAAATGATGATAGCTTACACGAACTCTCCTGTCTAGATCCGAAATCTTTAAGTCATCCTTCTCTCTTCCATTGGCCGGCCCTCTCACAGTTAGAAACGTACGAATAGGTTTCAAACTTGTGAATTTCGATTTAAAATACACGCACGTTGACCACTGAGCCACTATTGTGACTAACTATTCCCAGATTTGTGGTAAAAAATTTTGGCTGATGGCACCATAGGATTTTTAACTATTTCAATAGTCCCAAGACATCAGACTAAATCCATGCAAGTAAACCTGACTAACTACGACAGTGTGGTTGTGTTGAAATATCTGGAATTTGTTGCACTTGTAAGAAATGTGCAAATTATATTTGACTCTAAATTAGTTTGCAAAATACAAGTTAGCTTACCGTTGAAGAAAGTCGCTCATTGTGTTCCTCATTCAATTTTTCTCTCTCATGAGCTCTGATAAGCTCAGACTTGCTGTCATCTAGTTGTTCAGTTAGTTCCTTGATATGATCCTGAGCATTAGTGAGTTGAAGTGAAAGGGAGTTGATCTTGCTCTTTTGATTGACGATCTGCTGTTGGAATTGAGTCACTGTGGTGAAGTCATAGTCACTGTCCTGTTGATCGGGTTTGCCACTTTCTGTCAGACCAGATGTGACCTCGCCTTTGGTGGTCTCGGTCAACTCCAAGGTCGCTTGGAGACGAGAAACTTTCTCTTCCATCTAAAAATACGAGGAGTGAATTGATTTAACAAAGAAAAACGTTAAATTATAAATCCAAAGGATTTAAACATGAGGATGAAAGATCGATGCACACTTTAATGGTTAGAATAGATATTCTAACGCACAGGTTAATTACGATTTACTAATTCAAGTAGGTAACTTCAATCTATATGGCTGAAAACCCTTGGCAAAATATTACAGTTAATTTCAAAAGTGCCGTCAACTGACATTGTAAAATGTTGAATGCTTCTATTCGGAAAGGAATTGTCCAAATTATTTTATAGAAAATAAGAATTGTTAGGAATACTCGCATAACCTGATGCTTTGTTCATTATGTCGGTAAAGTTAAAAACATTTGTTATTAACCCAAGAGTTCCGGTATTGTCTACGGTATAATATTACAGTAAACCAAATGGATCGTTTTGAAAGTACTGATCTGATCGTAAATTCAGGACTCAGAGATATACTAATATATTAGATTCGTGTTATTTTCTGGCCATGTGTTTTCCTTAACGTTCCTTGTAAAAATGTGTGCTTGAAGGAGATTTCAAAGAGGCCGGTGGAGACTTTCAGTCAAATAATGGCCTTATGTGAATTAACTTTCTAACTATTAAAGTGTGTAGCAGGAAGCTCATAATTTTATTTTTTATCGATCAGAATACGCGACTTATACTAAAATATACATATCACTCTTCTCTAAGGGATTGACAAATATGATTTATTGTCAGTATAGAAGTCGTACCTCATTGACAAATCTCTTAACGGCTGCAGATGTTCCTTATGATAGTTAAACAAAGACAGGCAGTAATATATATGAGTATAGTGACGATTATTTAGTACAGTGTTAATCAAATTTACTGACATCTTGCGAGAACTTTTTCTTAATACCCACAGTCACCACCCTCAATTATTTTATCGGCTCATCGTGATCCAGGGTTGTGGGAAATAGGAGCATATTGATGATTTGTAATAAAAGTGTCCGGTGATGAGGAATCCCATCGCTTTACTTCCAATTTAGAAAGAACAAAATTAAATTGAACCAGGGAATACTAATGAATGTCCGAGAATGGTTTAGAACGCACAGGTCAGTTATCACTGGGATATTTTTGATTTGATATTGATAACTATTATCCTAAGCATTATCTTTGCTCGCCAGGCTCATGTCACCATCGATGAATCCGCTACAGATTGAGACTCTATACTCGCAGTCGCGATGCGTTCTGTCACTTTTACATGAACTCTCTCGAGTTTTTTCTTTCTTCATGAAAAATATGTGTCATTACTGATTGGCCGTTATTCCTAATATTTCATACTTCGCCACTTAAAAGTTGTGCAAAAGAAATTTACTTGTTTGAGTTGAGTCGCCCGACTAGCCAACTCAGTGCGTAGTTTATCAGCTTGGTTTTGCGCAGCTGCAATCTCTCTTTGTGCCGATAGATATTTCTGGTCTAGACTGACCACTTTTGCCTCCTGTTCTGTCCTCTTATTTTCGGAGTCCGTAAGTTCTGCGTGCAGTTGGCTTATCTAAATAATTAAGAAGTTTCAATTAATAAAATTTTGCGAACAGATCTAAAACTCTTAGCATTTTTATTCTGATACCGAATTTTGGTTTTGAATGTTAAATATGAAGGAAAAAGAATAATAATTACATTAAAAGAATTGTTATACTTAACTTTGTACTTGTGTTCTTATGAAAGATTCCTCAAATAACCATGTATCCGAAAGGATACATATGCATTCCGACTCGTCTTCGTTAAACTGTTAATTTAGCACTATAAAGCTGAAATACTTCATTTCATCGCAAAACAAAACTTTCGTTATTGAGCTGATTGCTTACTGCTATATTTTTTGTTTGTGTTCTTGTTTATAAATTTAAATTTATAAAAAACAACAGGGCCTTAATATGAAAACTTAGACAAATTTATATGAGATTTGAGAGCCATCTTAATTGGTACTGCTGCTCCTGTCACAAACAAAAATAATTAATTTTGGTGTCTCACATCTCATGAAAGTATGGAAACTCAACACACTTACAGGGTTGAAAACTTTATACTAACGCATACCCGTCACTTAGGAACCCTATTATCGTAACAACTGTTTCAACATGTATGTTTGCACTTGTGGTAAGATTTTATTGTTATATAGGAAAAAATCAAAAGAATGTTTTAGGCAACAATACATTCAAAATAGCAATCGTCACTTTAATTAAAAGTAAATGGATTGAGTTGACCTCTGACTTATATCATTTGGGTTTTTTACCTCGAAAAGACAGGCTTTCTCATCAATAGAGAAAAAAGGGGTAAGACAACGAATGGACGCAGAAAATCATTATCTAAATTGCCAGGTGAAAGGTAATGGCAACACTAAAGATAAGGATTCCAGACGATATAACTGCAGAAAAATGCTCAAATTCGAAAGCTACGCACTTGTTGGCGCGATTTTTTAAAGAAACGGACTTATAGGTGCTACAAGCACATCTGATAAATGGAATTTTAAATTGGTGTCCTTGTTATTCATTTATAATAATATGTGACAGAACTCGCTGCACCCAGGGCGACAAATTCCTAAGTCGAATGTAGATGGTCTGAAAGTATGATGCGACTTCCGGATATGCATCAGATTTAAGGAAACAAATTTAGTCAAATAAAGTAGTAATTTCCAATACAGACTTTGTATAGCAAGTTTCAAGTGAACATAAATTAATATCTTGTGAGTTAGACAGATTTACAAATTCTCAGGAAGTTACATGAATGGTGATTAGAAGCAAAAATTACACAAACGAAGGAGTAAAAAAATCGAATCGGAGTTGCCGGTGCCGCTACACACTTTCTTTTCCTCTTCCATTTGTGGATAAGAAAATAAACTCAGACATGTTCTTAGAATTAGTGGAACAAAACCAACTTGACTTCTTTAATAGATTCCTTAACTTATCGCTTCCGTAACCTGTACTAAACATTAGTTTTGGGATTTTCACACTCGAACTGCTAGATTTAGCAAATATTAACCAAGACTTGGCGATTCAGAAATTTAAGAAGCCGATTAGTTCCAGCAATAATATCCCATCAATCAATCCAGATGCATGTGTTTGGCATTATACGTAAGCCTATCACCATGTGGAGGAACAATAGTATCATTTATACTTGGATCAATACATTGAGTTGGTCATCTTCAAACTGTTCTCTCAATGTAAGTGCCCTGAGTTGTTCCTTATATCTGGAGCCAGCCTATGTCAGTGGTTTCATTCAAGGCCTGCAGGTATCATTTTCAGCAGTACATTTCATTTGAATGAAACGACAAACTTTCTAATTATTAGAGATCTGGAGGATACAGCTACATGTCGACTTTTCATACAGACCGCTAATATCATAATTTCACTCCTTAAAAATTGGTTTTGATCACTAGGAAAAGACCAAGTTACATAAATATCACACAAACCTGATTATTGGCCCTGGCAAGCTCACGAGAGGATGTTGTCAGTTTCTGCTCCAGCTCACAGCTATGTGTCATGAGCTCTGCAATTCGTTGTCGCATGCTCTCCTAAATGAAAATAAATTTAAGTAAAAAACAAACGAGTTTAAAATAGCCTCATTAAGTTGTGAAATCAACGGGAATTTAATTGCATATATATTTGTGGTTGAAGCATTAGACAATGAATTTATGGGTCTATTGTAAATAAACAATGAGGTGATAATGAACCATGTTTTTAATAAACAAAGTAGTAGTGTGAAATTGTTAGACAGTAAAAATAGGCACTAAATGCAGGTGATTAAATATATTTTTGCAAAGCATCACAAAGGATCTCGAAGATTAAGTCAACTGATAAATTCCCACTTGTTTAAAAAGTACCAGTGAATGAATTTATCGGCATCGTCATTGATTTTAAAAAATATATAGGAATTCAGACTGGACGATCACTTTTACCGAATTAGCTCAAATGATGCTAATGTTTGTTGGAAATTAATTACAGTGAGTGGCCTATTTTTAGGAACCCAAATCGACTATTTCTGAGCAACCAAACGAAATTTAAAGACTTAATTTCAAATGTAATTGATTATTAGATTTATGCGCTTTTGCCTGAGAACGCAATGCAATTGTTGGTCAACCACTCACTTTCTCTTGATTCAAATCTTTACAGACTACCTTATTTTCTTATTAGTTAAGGTTGCCATTCGAGACAGGTATTTTTTCTGTCTTCTGGATGTGAATAGCAATAACCATTGTGGCATCTGGCAATAAAGCAATGGCGATCTACATACCGCTATACTAATCGGTTATGGGTAAAAATGAGATTTTTATTCTTTTTGATTTTTTATAAATGTAAGATTATTTTCGGATATTATCGTCTTTTTAAATAGATTGAAACTCAATAGGTGGTATATCTGTTTTACGAACTCTAGCAATTTCAAAAGAATTCCACAGGGGACTATTCTGTCTAACGCCTAAATTTGATTTGGAGAAGGCCCATGGCTTAAATTTTGTTGTAAGCAGACCGGAACGTGAAAAATTTACGATCAGTTAACTCGTAAGTTACAAAGATTCAAAGCTATAAGGAAATACTCCACAGGGCGCAATAGATTAGGGACAAGGCTTCATGAATCTCATAATAAATATCACCTAAAGTTTAAAGAACAGTTGGGGAGAAGGGCAATTGTTCGGGTCGACAATTACTACCGATTTATCAATAAATTCTTACCGTCAAATTGCCATGATTTTAAAATCTCTTGCTAATTTTGGTGTGCGTCACAGTTACAAACAAATTTCTCAGTTTTCCTCTGAATACACTTCCTGAAATTCTCCCAGTTTTCTAGGGTATTCAGGAATTTAATTGTAACTAAAATTCAGTTCTTTAGGTGGAAGTAGAATATTTAGCAAATTACATTTTTGCGAACGATCATTGAAGTTTCTGAGGTAAGCCGATATAATCCGGGCATTAAATGGATGTTTCTTATAGTGGTTTTATTTTGCTAACCAAAATAATCACAGATATTAAAAATGATTTAGCGTTTGAAACCTTTTAAAGTATCTAGTATAGGCAAAAATATGCGAGAAACACTTGATTTTTTTTAAGTTCGAGTGGTTAATCAGCCTAAGTGACATTCAAATTTCATTAGTATTTGCAACAGCCTGTCAAATTGAGATAAAAGACTAATTAATTAATTGTTCCGCTGATTTGCCAACCGCATAATTCATCGACTTAATTCAAACAATAAGCACATTTTTTTCTAAATTTATATTGCAAAGAATACACTTACCGAACCGTCGTAGGAGGAATCTTGGCCTGGAGATATTTTATTAGTTGGGGTTGGTTCTGTTTAAAGGTGAAACAAACGTCAATGAGTTGTTTTCAAGATAGAACTGAAATGAAATGACACCTACTTAATTCAAGTGGGAGATCGGTTAGAGTTCCGACATCTGTCTTTCCGGCACATTTACCCGTGGAGGACACTGATATGGTTTGTTGACCTTCTGAGATGGGGTAGTTTGCCTTTAGATCAGTGAGTTCTTGTTCTAATTGAGATGCTCGGGTAACTGCAGTTTTAAGACGTTCTCGTACCTTCAAGAAAAGAAAAGTACGAAAGAAAGAAAAGACCAATATCTACGAAGGTCAAATCTTAATGGCCTGAGTGAGTAAATAAAACGAACAGATGGAAATAAATGAAATAATAAAAGGCAAACATAAGTGGTAGTTAAATTCAGGAGTGCTAAATTAAGCATAGTTTGGTTAAAATAGGTCGTTTGCCAATATTATCTATGAAATATCAATTTGTAGACAGCATAAAAATAATTAAACCTCTTCCAGTTGAGATATTCTGATAAGTCTGTCTACTTATTAAAATATACCTTTTCATCCAGAGCTTTGTGATGTTCAAAGAGAGACTTGAGCGCTTTGAGAACTTCAACTTCTGAGCTGATGCCACTAGAACTGGTAGCGGAATTTCCATTGTAGTCATCAGTACCTGGTATGGTTGTTGCAGCAAGATTGTGACGTTTCACTACTGTCATCCGTAGAGAACGTTCATGTCTAGAAACCAGACATTCCAGGTGTTCCAGAAGAAGCTAAAATGAAAAATGCTCCATTGATATTCGTATCCACAACTAACCTTGCTTCCGGTTCAACTTGGTGCTGCAGTAAAACATATATAGCGTAATTGGACCCCAAGTTTGTTTTTCTTTTGATACTTTTAAAAGGAAGCTTATTGCAGAGAAAGCTGAAGACAGCCAAAAAATGTTCAAAAATAGCAAAACAACTGATAATATGCTCTTCCACATTTAAGGTACCAAATAAAAAAGAAAAATCCTGATCTCAATGGGTAAAGTTCCTAAATCTAACAAAGCAGAGCATTCGTTGGTTGGTGCATTATAAATAAATAGACACCTATCGCTTACTTGAAAGAAAGCAAATTTTATATAAAATAAAACAGGAAATCATTTTTTTTTCATTTAGTTAGTTAGTTAGTCGTAGGTGTTATATCTCTTCGGGGTCCAAATGGATGGCAACGAATAAATCAATATAATTGATTGGGAACTATAAATATGCAATCAAAATAAAATTATATATTACTTCAACACGATTCGTACAGTTAATTTTTTAGAGTTTTTGAACTTCAGTCCAATTTATCAATATCAGCTAGCAATTTCCCAAATTGCTTAATTTTGTCAAAAAAACCTTTCATCAGACAGACAAATTCCTGCTTGTTGATAAAATCAATTTTGTTAATTCTATCTGGTAGGCTAAAAATTTCGTCCAGACATTTCATAAAAGACATTTCTAAATATCTAGGTAAATCATTTAATATTGAATACCATTCTTGATTGAACATATTGCATGATTTTATAAAAATGCAGGAATATGGTTAAAAGTTTATTCCTAACATTTTAAACTATGCAAATTAACCGCCTAATCTAACCTTTTAAATTCAATAGGGTAACCCAAACCTCGTTCTTTAAAAGCAAGGACTTTTTTATTTATACGGCTTTTTCAAGAAGCGTTAGCTTTTGGCGCCATCTGAACCTACAGTCGTATGCATGATACCTGAGTTCCACAAAATTGTTTCAGTTTACAAAAGGTATTAACGTTACATCAGGCCACGGCCAATGATGCGATTAATTAGGCAAGGAAACGGCAGCCGAAAGATTATTTTTCCCAGAATTTTTTCTAAGTCAGTACAAAGCTGTTAAAGCGAAAGTAAATTAGGATATATGGATCTCTTCAGTGAACGGATTAGTGAATTTAAATTCGAGTCCGTTCCATCTAAAATTAATTTTAAGTTTTAAATTACTTAAATTTAAAATAATTGGTAATAATTTAACTATTAGTTTAGGTGGTTCAGTTTATATCTATCATTTGGGTTCATTTTGAGTAAACTGAGGTTGGCTTTGTCACGTAAAAAACATCCTAGTTAAAATGGTAATCACATGACCAAGTATCCATTTTTATCATTTAATAAATAACCTTTGACTTCTGATGACTCAAAAACCGATATTATCGTAAAATTTGAACTTTGACGCTGTCAACCGTGTTCATTAAGTAAAAAATGAACATTATAATGGAGTAAGATTGTTTGTAAATTGAGATATTCTCAACTTCGACTATTCCCTCAGTTTTTCATCCTTTTTGGGAAGTTTTTCATTGTATATGCTTTGCAGCAGGTAACAATATTATTTCAAGTTAGAGATCTCTGCATAAAATGTAGAAATATTTGAATGTCTATTTTTCACTTAATCTGATTCAAATAAAGATTTAAATTTTAATTCCCGAAATGTAACTTACTCGAGTATTGTTTCGCTCCGCTTTGAGTTCTACAACCTCTTCATTTCGTTGAGCAAGCTCTTCTTTCGTAGCAGTGAGTTCACGGGTGCAGGTTAAAATATCCTAAAAAATAAACAGGTAGGAAATGTAGCTCCTATCTGTTGTACCAATGACCCAACTACTTCGTTTATTATTAGTATATACGCAAGTATAATAAATCTGAGTAGTCAATCTCACAGTCAGTTCAATTAATTACTTTTTATTTGTTAATGGATCTAACACTCTCAAATTCATAATAAATAATTAGAATAAATCAATTAACTAACTACTCAAATATCTTTTCAAATACATTTAATGAGGTAAAATAAAGAATTTTTGATGAATTTGAAATTTATTAAGTTATGTCAGTGGTTTATTACTGACTTGATCACAAGCTGTTATTTACCATTACATCATGGTAGCATTTATCTAATCACGTGTGTAATCACCTTCCCAAGTTCGCTATTGGTCACTTTAAGGGACTCATTGCATTGGCCACAGTGACTTTATTCAATTCACTACATAAATAACTGCATGACGTCTATGAATGCCTGTGTATGAGTTGTCATCAGGACATAGCAATATATATATATATATATATATATTGTTTTGTTAAAGGAAATTGTAAATTTCAACCATTATAAGTTACATTTCTGTTTATCTAAGGTGTCTTCAGATGCCTTATACACCCTGTATGCACCTCTAAGGAAAGGCGTTGCCTCAGTATCCTATATTTTAAACTTGATCAAATCGGCTATACGATTTCTTCCGCCATCAAACGACTTTAAACTGGTTTGTTTACAAAATGCCCAAGGGAAGTCAAAACTGCGTCTGATACCCCAAATGTTACCGAATCAATATTTCAAACAATTACGTACAAAGAGGCGCAAATGGCAACTTATGCCAAGCAGAAATTTTAAATTAAAAACTCAATCTTAACATTTCCTTTTTCTTTTGCTCTTATTGAGCGCAGCATTTGAATTTGTACATTCCTTGCCCAAATCATATCAGTAATATAACATTTTGACCAAATAGATCTATCATTCTAATGATTTTAATATAATTGAATCAAGAAGATGGGAAGGCGAATATGAATCTATATCATGTTATTTAAGGTTTGGGAAACCATCAGGTTAACTGTTTTGCAAATGATAACGTTCATTGAATAACAACTTTTTCCAGCCTCCACTGAGCTCAAACGTATATATTAGTACCAGGCACGGGATAGAGAAGAGAGAGGGTCGATAATGATCTAGTTTCCCTAAAATATCGCCAATGGATCAGATGTCCTTGGTTTTCTAAAGGCGGTGGGCTTTCTGCTACGCAAATAAAAAAATAGACAATGAGCTTAACGACCTTCGAACAACTGGCCAACTATATAGTCTCCCAGCCAAAATTAAGACACGATGTGTTCATGCAGAACTAGATAAGACCTAGCCTCGATTTCAAAAATGATTTCCAATAAAATGATGGAGGCTTTATCAAAGGACTTATGTAATAAAACACAACATTTAATTGATAATTTTTTCAGAAATATTAGTTTAGAAAGCTTTTGTAAAACTCAGATTTCATAAAATAAAATTCTTTATATTATTCCATACTGCAAAGCAAGCTGAACATGGAGATTAAATGTTGACTTGAAAATGTGGAAAAATCGTGCAAAAGTTTTACTGTCGTGTTAATTGTTAAAGGTAAAATATACAATCCAGAATTAATCAGGTAGGTTGGAAGCATAGAAGAGGATATAGCTTTCAATATTATTTAGCAAAAGAGAGGAAAAATAAAATTTCGAAGAAACTAAAAGTTTCCCAACCCCCTTAGGAGAAAAGTTACAAAAGCTTAGCTTGGATAGAGAGACAATATCCTATAGTCGTGTTCTGCCGCACCCTTTGTAAACTAGAATTAATCAATGCGGTTGGCCATTTACATCAGCGGATAAACGTAGATCTCGTGACTTCTGACTTGACAGACGTGCACTTTGACCACTACGACACTAGTGCACAGAAGAAAGTAGATATTTCATTTACCTCGCGCTGAATTAACTTGGATACCCTCTTGACTTTTTTACATTTGAAAGCTTCTCTGTTCAAGTTAATCTGTAGTAATTAATTAGGTTTGTAAAAGTTTCATCTTTCAAATAGAATTTGCTTGATATTAAAATATTCTACCCCATTTTGAGGTTCCTCGATCATTTTCGTGAACTCTTAATAAATTTCTGACATTTTACCATCAAATTCACTTTTACAATTGCCCGTTAGCAGTCGTGGGGAACTATGGAAAGCTGATTTCATATAAGTGGTTTGAGAATACGGCCAAATTAAAGGTTCTCCGAAGATATTCAAGTATTCCACAAATAACACTCCCAACACTATTGCCAAACTTATAAAAGACGGTATTAGAAGAATGGCAGGAACTTTACTTTACATGACATGAGAAGTCAATAGGCTGTTTGTTCATACATACCAGAAATAGATAGTACGAATCAATTTTCAAACTTTAGTATCCGATTTAGAGGTTCTTATCGTTTGCACTTTTATTGCTCATTACTATGAAAACCTACTATAATAAGGAAAATTAAAGGAACTTTTGCCGTGCTGTCCTTGTTTGTCTTATGTACGTGAGAACATAAGAACATGTCAATGGTGTTTACCACCATACTTTTTCAGGCTTTGAAGGAAGGCGAGAGAATTGAAGTGGTAAGACCGATCATTCTAATAGAATAACCGGTTAATGATGATTAGGTATCGCGAACAACAAGCTATTCAGTACTTCAAATGGCGGATCAACAAATTTGAATTTTGGAAGGTGAAATAGGCTTTAAATAAATATAATACAACCTGAATCCAAAAAAAATAAATGAAATAAAATTCTTTTGATACCCTAACTTTATTCTCAATGTTGTTTTAGATCTCCTCCCATTAACCCTCATGGGACTTACTGTTACTAGATTTCACTTATTTTCCCATAAAGCCAAGTTGCATAATTTTTCGCCTTATCGTGGGTCATAGTATTAATAATATAATGGAAAATTTAAGTCTGGCGCTTTTTAGGCTACAATTTACAAAAAACACATTCTTCAAATTCAAGCAAAATGTCAGGTCGTAAAGCTGCATTTTCCATTCTGATAATAATATAGTTTTTTCGATTAATGTACATTTATAATCTATTAATCAAAGTCCGTTTCATTACTTATTTTCGCTGACATGTCCCAATGGGCGGCTCTGGTGGAAGAGAATAACGAGATATATTAGAGAGAAAGAAGAAAGCAAAGGCGTCACTTAAGCAAAATAAGCGGTAGCAGAAAGCGGACAAGTGGAGCAGAGATGAAACTGAATCCCTCTCCCTCCTCCCCCTGTTTTTGCGCGCGCTCAATGACGTTAACTCAGATGCGCGAATGCCTACCCCTTTCAACGACCAATAGACTCACAGGAGAAATGCTCATTCTCAAGGCCACGCGTGGGTGCGACAAGTTAACATACGCGCGCATTTCATAAATCGATGAGCGCGGGCGTGACAATATTGCAGCAGGGAGGAGATGAAGGGGATGGCACCTCCACCTTCTCATCATCGTCAGCGTCCTGTTACTCCTCAGCCTCCTTTGCTCCAGTCGCAGCTGCTGCCACTTTTTGTGAACCTGCCTCGCTTTAATTCACATACAAGTCGTGATTCTCCTTATACTCAATAATATTCAATTAAAGAAAAGCTCTTAATAATGGATTCTTTACGCGCCAGTTCTTAATACGAGGGAGACTGAAGTGGATACCATTCTATCCTAAATTACCTTTATTTGTGTTTCTTTTGAGGAGAGAGTACTCTGCAGGTGATTTCAATTTAACATAAGTTATGTGAATGGAAATAATTTTCTATTTCGGTGTACGACTGGAGCTTCTTACTGCTAACTGGGACGCCCACAGTACTATGCTGTTGATCTAAAGCTAGGAGTAGCTAAAGATCCATCCCATAGCCTCTTAGCTTCCAACCCTAAAAGTAGCAGCCAGTGAACAGAATAAAATGCAGTAGAGAAGTGTTTATCTATTAGAGACGTCAGCATTTATTCGAATCATGTAGTACTTCTAATTAATAAATTGTGCAGGATGAATAGTGTATATTAAAGCAAACTTTCTCTTTAGTGCTAATATGACCCTTTAATACTATTTGACCTAAGATTAATTGGGCCCGAATGAATATTAAAGGGGCATTGAATTATTTTCAAACATTGTCGATCACAGATACACATCTTGCAATTTAGCATATTCCTTAACGTTTAAGAGACTAATTTTTGATAGAAAAATATCAGAAATATGAAAAGATAGGAAGCTAATTGGCATCCAATAACAATGACATATGTGTAGGAGTCGACGTTTTAATACCTGTCACATACAACACTTAAGAATCGGATCATAGTTCATGCATATTAAATATTCAAGATAAGGAGTCCATAGAAATCCACAGATAAAGTGAGATCCTTGTTTCTTATAAGTCAAATTGAAACAATCAAGATTCTCACTATTTATACAATTGGTCAAAACTGACTCTGCATCACGACTGCTCTTTTGCAATTTCATCAAAAAGTACTTCCTTGGCCCATTAAAGGAGGTATTAACAATACCTGACTTGAGTGGAAGGAAGATATCTTGCTATAAGAAACTCGCGTTCTACTACTCATCCTGTTGGCCGAAATTAAGCATTGCCATCAAAAGCCGTGGATGTGTGCCGATGAGTACTGATCTTGTCGTATCTGATCTGGCAGATGTGTACGACATCTTTGAATCTTTCAGATTCTAATCTTTATAAATATACTCCTCTTTCCGCATCATTCAAATTTTAAACTACTAAAAAGATCATATTTTTAACAAATACGAACCATTTACTTATATAGGATTTGTAAAGAATCATTGAAGCAAGAAAATTTTCGGAGTTGTCAATCTGTTTTCTCCATTCCCTCCCATCGAAACATTTGGTATTGCCCAATTTCACAGATAAGTAGAAAGTATATATATCGTATTAATGATATAAATTGGAGGGAGCTTCCTTGTTAAGCGCCTGTTATGTTTAACAACAAAAATATTCCCACTGAGCCCAAAGATAAAAGATTGCATCTTTAGTGGCAAGATCTTTTAAAAGATTTCCTCAGTACTAAATTTATGGTGAAGTCTTCGAAAATTTTCAAACTATAATTGCACAAAATTGCCATATTTTATTTAGAAATTATAATATTAGTGATTTGAAATTTTAAAGTCATTTAAAACAAAATACTCACGGTAGGAATGGTGCTGGAAAGTTGGGTCTGCAGACTGTCGCGTTCTCTTTCCAAATCTCGTAGACGGAGTTGGGTGGCCTGGAGTTCTTCACGGGCTTCTTTCAATCCAACCATCAAACGATCTCTCTCATCCAACATACTCAGCAGCATATCCTCCACGTTTCCACTCTCTCCACTAAGTTGGGGGTCACGCTCCACCTGAAACTATTGAAAATATCAAAATACTTGATCAAATAAGCCCATTACTAGCAAAATAGTCTTAATTCCAGATTCTGTATAACTGTGGAAATTAATTACTGATTTTAATCTACGTTAAACCACTTTTCTTTGATTTACTCTCACATTATAGCCATTTAGGGTAGTGACTGGTTAATAAACCAACTCGTGAAGTTAGAGCAGTAGAAAAATTTTGAACTTATATAATTTCTGATGTACACCTGTCTCTGTTATAAACTATTTTTAATGGACAATTAAGTAAAAAAGTAAATGAAATTTTCATTCAAAAAATCTACGTTCTGTCCAAATTTAATCGAATTTCAATAGAAACACCAAAGGATTGATTTCTAAACATCGAACTAATAAACCACACTCATGAAGTCATCGTCTGTTCCATTATATATTCCTATCTATCTATGATTGGCCAAATTTTAAGTAGCAAAAGAATTTACTAATTAGCTGATGTTAAAGATCTCTCCAATATTTTCAAAAATTGAAGGGGCTGAATATTTAAGATGAATTAGATAAAGAATCCATAAATAACACTTGACTTTGATAGAGGTGAGGTATCCTGGAGTCACTCTTATGGATATCCCGCATATTACCACTTATCTTGTTGATTAGACTAATCCAGTGGATTACTGAATGTGCCAGTATGACCATCGATCTTGCGTATAAAATATACTAAAAGAAAAGGCAGATCACATTTTAAACTTGAATACATAAAACTAGTGGAATATCGAGCCGAATTTAGATTTCAGTGTATCCCAGATGCTAAAAGATGTTCACTTATGCCCCTTATTTGATAATTCGTTTAAATTTATTATCGAAACTCCAGAGTTGAGGATCAGTCTGCCGCTGAACTATCTGCTGTAAAAGTTACAGATCACGTAACTTTAAACACGCTTTGAAATTGGACATTCTAGAGATTGCCACATCTAAATTGTTATTCGAAAAACTGAAATTAATGTGCTTTGATGTCATATTCAGGTAACCTCTTGTTTAATTACTAATTAAATTCTATTACGATACAACAAAGGTAATCCCCCTGGTGAATACAAAATAAGGGCTCGCGAGGTTTAATTTTATGCTTTTTAGCATTACCCTTTTGAGCTCAGTCAGAGCTGCACATTGAAAGATAATACTTAGCAGTGCAGAAATGTCAAAAGAACAGGAAACGTAATTGATTAACAAAAACTTAAAGCTAAAAATTGCTATATAGAAGGACAAATTTTTGTTCGCCTTATCAGTTGATACTTATTAAGGTACGTCTATTATTTCTGACCTGAATTACGTTATTAGCTTCATCTTCAAATGAGGAAAAAATCTAAGGTAAAAAGATAGATATTCAGGATATTCCACCTAATCCAAATATTCTAAACATATATCACACCGGCTGAATTCGCAATTTTACAATGAGGAAAAAGAAATCATTTTTACAACAAATTATAGTCACTATTTAATAATATAGGCATCAAAAGTTAATGAAACTGAGTGATAAATAATTATAAAAATCAACTGATATCATTTCATGTTTGCGGTTTTGAATTTAAACGGGAAGCATTATGACAGCACAATAAGAAAATCGTGAGGGCGGAAATATAATATCTAGGCAACTAAATGCCATAGGAAAAAAATATATTTTCCCTTTTCTCTGAAATATATCAATTGAGAAAACGAAAGTTATTTTTTCTATACAAAATCGAAGTTCAGGAAGATGATTTTGAGAGATGTAATATAATTTTTATTCGTATTTTATACAACATTATAAATCGTTTTTTAGTACTAAGGCTTTGGCAATAGTTTGGAGTTTAAAAATGTTAAATAGCGCATAAGGTGAACTTACAAACTAACCTGTTTTAAGATACAACGGCTCCTGCTGAAAGTATTAATCATGAAAAAATAGGACTGAATTATTAAAAGTTAATGTTTGAATCAGTCTGGTAACAGGATTTACGAACACATTAAATTTTAAAAAATTAAAAAATTTTTCTCACCTGCGAGTGGGCGTCTTCCGGAATTGTAGGCATAACGTCACACATTTTTATGTCAATAAGTGATTATTAGATCCAATCCAATAAAATCCGAATTTCATTGCAAGAATCAAGCTAAAAGACAGGTAAAAATATGTCAGTTTGGACTCACACTAATGAAACCAGAATATTTCCATATCAAAAATAACATTTCTCCAAAATAATACTATCTGAGTAATCACCACAAAATTGAGATGCATGGCTAAGAAAACAAGATCGTACAGATTAAATAGTCATTCGGCAGAACATCTTACACATTAAAAAACAATTCACAGATAAAATATGTCCTAAATTATTCTGCACTAATAGCTTATCATGATAATAAGAAGAAACTTTATGTAAAATAAATATACAAACAGTTTTTTTCAATTACACTGTAAATATTTATAACAATTTCATAATGAAAATTGTTTTTAATAGAGAATAAAAATGTAAAATTCCCTTTCAAAAATAAACGTGTGTTTGGAATTTATCACAGTGGTTGAATGATTTATTATATTTCGAATGAATAAATATATAATTAAATGCAAATTTTTGTACGTAACATTAATTACCCAAATATATATTTCGCCCAGATTGACCTAGAAATAATATTAAGTTAAATTACCACGTAAAATGCTTGATTTTATTGTATTATTAAAACGCAGGACGTTTATATTTGTAAGAATTGAATTATAAATGACATAATGCTCTTAATCTTAAATTTTCATAAAATAAAATATTTTTAAACTGTAATCTAAAAATTTTTGAAAAATTTGAAATTTGTATCGTAAATCTGTTTGATTTCTATGACTTGGATATGTATATTATTAATTTATCAGATTAGGAAAGTTTGAAAGGCATTTTTTTTATTTTAAGTTTTAGAATAATTATTCGTGTACTATTTGTATATTTTGCAGCCATCATGTATCCTTTATTTTCGCACACGATGATATTTTTTCGACTTATTTATTTCAACCGTTATCGCTTTCAACATGAATAGATACGTTTATATTATAAATTTTTGGCTTCTTCCATGATCGTATAATTAAGAGATAAATGTCGAAAATTTAATTCAGTAAATTTATCTTCATATGCTGACATGGGTATGCATTTAACAGGTGTTCTACATCTGGAAAACATGATACATTTAATGGAATACCAATTAATTCATACACTTACAACCACAAATCAGTGGTGGTATAAAAATATTGAAATATCTTTACGAACGTTATATGTTCGTGGTCATATTCCAGATTATTATTTCCTATGATCTGCTCTTCAGACAAGAGCAGAGAACCGACTCTTATATTACCTAAGAAATTACACTAGTTACAAATACAATCCGACGATGCAAAACGACCCAAACCAACATATCAAAATAAGACACACGTTTCCGTTGTTGGAGTTAAGATAATAGCTAGCACCAGCTCTAGAGCGGAAGACCGAAAGCTACTTTGGCCAAAATGCTTTAATCAAACCACAATGAGATAAGGAACAAAGGCGATGGGGGGACAGCTGTATGACGAGCGTGTATCTGCTCGTGTGTATCAGTGGAAACACAAAGAGAGTTTAGATGATTCACTTGGGCAAAGACGCGTGTGAGGTATGAATACAGATGTACTTTCAAATGAAACGGAACAGTTTAAGAAAAGGACAACCGAATTACTTGTATTGATATGACAGATAAGGGCTTGAGTCATGAGGATATAAAAATATCACTGTGACTTCGTGGGTGAGAAACCGAAATGTTGTCACAGAGGATGCAAATAAATAATTTTGGGAATGCATAGAGAGGTATTATTCAAGATATTGATAGGTCGATATTTACTATGCGCCATTTATAGCCGCAATGTAAATAAACTCATTTGAATAAAAGGGAATTAAAAGAAGTCGAAATTAAAATACTGAAATAATGAATTTTACATACAAGAGTTATTTTTGGGGAAAGTATTATTTTCTTATATATAGTGATAAACTTTACATTAGTTCTTATTTAACACGTCACAAGAATGTCATGACTTCAAATTAAATATTTTACATGTAAAATATGCGTAAGCCTTAAAATATTGCTCTTCCTGCTTTGTTTATTCGTTTGTTCGTTTTATTAACTCATATTCCTGAAATTATTTCCTTCAGGATTGGATTTAGATTCGTTTACGGTTTAAGAATAATATTGCAGAATCTGTAATTCCTGTAAGAGCAATCAAAATACCATTATTTATTAATTATTTACAATTTTGCTCAGTTATCTTGGATTCAATTCGGAAAGACAAAGTAAATACGTTGATCTGCATTTTGATAAAAAATTAAAGGGGAGAATTAAAACTATTTAACAAATGATTGCTTTTCACAATTTTTACAGGCTGGGAAAAATGACAATAAATGAAAATGACTTTTAAGTGCTAATTATAATAATATTAATTATATTGTTATTATTTATTAATTTAATACATTTTTGAATAAAGAATTTCAGACTCATGGGATCCAAAAATCATCTGAGGAAAAATAGTGACGAAATAGCAGGTGGTGATTTAGATCCTTAAATTGTATTACGGCTTTCTGTAACTGCGTTAGTTTCGTTGAGTATTTTCAAAATAAAAAGATTTGAAAATTGTCTGTTAAATAATGGGACATTAAACATTTTGAAGCCAAAATGGAATAAAATTTTATGGAATTTTTTTTTTGGGATTTTTAATTGCACCACTATAATATTATTATGCAATGATCACAATAAAATAATGTGAAACATGTAATGGTCAAAAACATTTAGTGTAACTGCTTGGAAAAAATAAACGAATGTTAATAGTATTCCCCCACAAGTGACTCCCTCTCTCACTGTTGTTAGCTTGTTTTGGTAAAAATTGGAATAAGGTTACTCTGTTTTTTCCCAAGTGATTGACATTACTTTTTTGCCTTTGAAGGACATAAACATAAATATGGGCGTTATAATAATAAATGATGGTGTACCGAATAGGTTTTTTCCCCAAATAAAGTCGAAAGATTTTCTTTGGGACTAATATAATTTGAAAGAGTAGAAAGCTGTTGTCTACTCAATATCTAATTCCTTTTTATTTAATTGAACTAGAATTTGGAAAGATAATAGAAAATATGAATTTGAGTAGGAAGGCATTTACATGTTTTGTCAAAATTTTCATGTTAAAAAGATTTCCTAGTACAGTAACCGTATCTTTCCGATAAGACTTCTGTATCAATTGGCTTAAAAGACATTGCTGTATGCTATCGAAAACTTACAAATCTATCTCTTCTTCAATCAACCACAGAAAAGGAAGGGGATACAAATGATGAAGTGGGCTTAAGTATTTGAGTAGAGTTCAAAACGCAGATAGGAATAAAATCGATTAGTGGTTTAAATTTCTTTTGTTGAGTCATGCACAGAACGCAGTATTGGGCAGGAAATCGTGTTGAACCAATAAGCAGTCGCGTGTTTGTCCCACAATCACATCAGCCTTTTAATTTATCGTATCGGTATTGCAAGAGTTGGTGCTTGTTCAAAAACGGTAACTTATTAGTCATGCACATTGTTATGGTTATCGATTTCACATTGATTCAGAAATTGTTCTTCTTCAATTCAAGGAACTTAGATGTGTTGGAGGTGGATTTTACATTTTTTGTGATTGGAAGTGTATCATCCTCTATCTCTTTTATTAATTATATTGACAAATGACGAAATTGTCTACAGAGTATTATTAACGCATTCACTCTAGCACACACTCCTAGACCTATCATTTCCTAAGTTCCTAATTGGGCTCAAACGCGTCATTGTTTAACATTTAAAGTACTCTTCATGGAGTCAGAAGTTATGGTTTTGATCTCTATCAGTGTATATCCAGTGAACGAATAGCCAACAGGTTTGATTAAGTATGTCTAATAGATGGGTGGAAGATTCTGAGATTCTCCTCAGGACGGCTCCGTGATGCTATTCATCTGTCCATAACAAGTATTGGAAAATTGCTTTCCCAAATTGACCTGGAAGTGGAAAAAAATGTAAGTTACTTAAACGGTTTTAGTTCGATCTCCAGAGTGCTTGCTTAAATATTATATCGATCTTAAACTGGCTCCATCTACTTTCTGCTAAAGCCCATTTCAGATCTCTAAACTAACTATTCGAAAGATCAACCCAGAAGTGATTTTTTTTGTGTCTAACTACTAAAAATAACCAAAGGAAATGTATTTTTAGCATTAATATAATGAAAAATTTACATATCTGCCAAATCTGAGGTCACGAGACCGATGATCACATCCAGAGACCGGAATTGCTAATTCTGGTCAACAAGATACATGGTAGGATGCGAGTTTCCCATCAGACTGGCTTCAAGATGTTTATCCATTACCAAAGTCAATTTTCTCAGTCTGTTTGGGAAGATGAAATCTGTCATTTTAGTTGAAATTTCAAAATAGTTTATTAATTTTCTCCTTTTTTAATTCAAACATGAGGTCATTCTGAATGCAATTTTAACAATATTTTGATAAATTAAAGATACAGTGGAAAATCGATATTACGACCTATATACGACCTAAAAATTTTCACCTAAAATCACACCTCAAATTACATCTAATTAGCAAGAAGTCCCTGTAGACATCTACTATTGCTATCTTCAATACCGGATTGTAGTATGACTTAATGCTCTGATTATCATAAATCGGTTGATCACCACTGTTAGATAAATATGGGTCATTTTTATCCAAGAAAAATAGAATTAATAATTTACTGTAAACTGTTCATGAATTTGCATATTTGTCAAAATATGCTAAATTACATGATTGCTGCTTTGTAGAATTTTAAGTAAGTTGCTGAAATTTGCTTAATCCCATGTTACTATTAAATTCGGAGGAATTTCGGCTTGTTGAAGAAGATAACTCGGTTACTACAGTGACGAAAACGCATTATTTACCATCTCTGACAATTTTACAATGTCAAAAGCTAAAAAATCCAGTTTCTTAACAAACAGTGGATTGTTCAATTCTTTAAAATGTTTGAGAGTTTATCTCAGAAATAAAGTGAGGCTGAATGTCTCCTGATTTTTCTAGCGTATCTCCAATTACTGTTTCTCTGCATTCTTTTGTAAATTCAACTCAATCTCCAGTTCTACCTGTTTATCTTAAGGTGTTTCCTACTGTAACTCTAATTCAGACAATGATGATATGAAATTGGACCCATCAGCCAGAGATTGTAGAAAGTGACGAATCTCAAGCACTTTATGGTATCTTTCATGAGTAAAGCCGTTCCAGCACAATTTATCTTCGAGTCTTTCGTGCCCAAGCAACCTTCAATCCCGAAATCCTGCGTGCCCATCAGACAAATCAAATGTTCGGTCTTTAATGACAGAAAGGAGACTGTTGTGCTCTTACTTCCTGCAGAATTCATACATCGTTCATCATGGTCCATTCTCGGTCGGTACAACTAAATTTGAGCTAAATCCATAATTGCTTGCCATCCTTAGCGATCGGCATCAGTAGATGCTGAATGCAAATAACCTAAGGAAATTAGTCTTACTAAACCTGTTTCTCTCGCAAATGAAACAGTGTCAAACGTGATTATACAAAATACGAGCGAGGCCGCACTTCCTTATCATAAGGATAATACATGCTCTTAAATTAACCTTATTTTGGTCTCATACTGATCTCAGTCCTGCTGGGCCTATCAGAGGAACCTCTGGTTGATTTTTATTCAAAGTGGCAGAAATCAAGCACATTAAGTCTGCTACAGCCGGTACCCTATTAACAGCCTCTGCCAGGTATTCGCGAATCAGGGCTTACAAAAGATTATGGTGTCCAGAAATATCACCCAATTCCACTCAATTTGAGAACTTTTTCGTGTCTTACTATCTCTCGTTCTCGCTTCCTGCCTAATTTCAATGGTCTGGATGAGTATCTAGTTAAAAATATGAAAAGTCAGTTTCTCTTGTCACAAGCAGTGGAGACAGTGGAAGATATTCATAACCCTTTACATTTTAGGTACTGGACGAAGTCTCATTTTGACGTTATTGGAGCAAATAGAGCCTAGGTCACCAATTTAGGGGTTACCAAACTGTGGGAATTAATGAACCAGAACCAGAATGTAGAAGCTAAGACTATACCTGGCAGCTGACAACAACAATCGACAGTTCCAAATTGTAGAACACAACGTGCATTGAATAAACCACGATGAGGATTCGAGAGAGTGAGAGAGAGAGAAGGGGAAGAGAGGAGATGGGAGGAATGTATAAGGGCAGATAAATGATAAGCGTGTGTCTGCGCGTGTGTGTGGAAATACAAAGACAGTTTATATGGGTCAGTTGGGCAAGGCCGCACGTGAGGATATGAGGGCATATCCTCCTCTACAGAAAAAATGACACCCGACAAACTCGTCTAGACATGACGGATAAGGGTTTGAGGCATAGGAACATGAAGGTGGAAAATCAACGATTATCATAAAGAATGTGACTAAAGAGTAATTTTCGTAAGGACATAGACGGTCATCCTTCAGTGTCCAAATATGGGTGCGCCATCACAAAAATCTTCGTTCTCCTCACGCAGCCTTTCCTTCCGAACCGTTAACAGATCCATCGGAGATTTATCTAGATGTACATTAGCTCCTTCTGTGTTGGGATCTTGAAGCCCCAGAGACCCAGCGCAATAATCGGCCAGACCGTTAATTCGAACGCTTCAAGGTTGATCCAACGTTCAAACATATGGATAGACAACTTTCGCCGAGAGGTATTAGATGAAAGTGAATAATTTTATCCGAGAAAAATTAAGTTAATAATTTATTTTTCATTATTCGTAAAATTTGCACTTGTCTGCGACTCATCACTCAGCATTTGAACTCAAATTTTACCGATTTTCTCCCGTAACCTTACCCTTATATATTGAATTTATTCTGCCACTTATCCACAGTATCGATTTACTCGTTTTATTTCTCGTGCATTCTCTTTTTCTTTTCTTAAATTAACGGTCAGCCACCAATCATTTTCTTCCTTCTATTTTGACAGTGAAATTTATAAAGAATGAAAGAGTCAGCACTCTATGGTGGTGATTTTTAACCTTTATATTTTACCTAGCAGGGAATTATTGCGTGAAGCTTAAAGGTTTTATTCAACTAAACTCGGAAATAAAGTGATTACTCAAAACGATTCAAGAACAAACTCGAACCCCCTCCTATTCCTTCACACTATTATTATACATTAACCCACTTTCTATGTAACTTCATTAATAAATTGACAGTTATTTTGACAGAGATGATTTTTTGTAAAAGTGAATTAAGACTGAATTATATGCACTTATTTTCATTGTGCAATGGTTGTTTTTCACAATCTAAAGAGATCTTTTTTAATTGGTCAAGTATACCCTGATGTGATACGAGCTAACACATTCATTAAAGTATGTGAAGTGGAATGCCTTTTTTTAGAATCCGTAAATACATTCATTGTAGTCGAACTTAAACTCTCATATCCGACTCACCCCATATCTATATTAGAACTGCCTTTTGCTGCCTCTACCTTTACCAAATTAGGACATATATTCCAGAGTGTAGATATCTTCTCCCTATCGGTGTCATTTTTATAACTGACCAGTTGCCTGATGAATACCCTGCTAGTCAGATTAAAATGTACCATTTTTCTTGTATCGAAGATACGAGTAGGAAAACCGATTTGAAGAGCTTTCAAAAGAAACAGTTAATAGAGTAGGAGAAAATAAAATTGATATATTTCAATCTTGTAATTAAAGTCTTCCATAAGGCTCAAGATGCGATTGGTATCCTTTTGGTTTTACAACTTTCAGATAGTTGAGAGCTTTCCATTCGGTCGCAGTATAGTTACTAAAAGCCATTTGGTTGCAGTAACATCTTTGAGCTTTGCATTTCACAAATCAATTCATTTTAATCTTAATTTGACCAAGTTTAAAAGCCTTGGTGATGGGGACACTCACATGGAGTTACTGATAATACAAATCATCTAACTCAGCTAAAAGTTAAAATCTCTAGTACTTTTCAAAACCCTCCAATGTTTTCTGTTAGTTTTGACATGTCACATAATTGTAGTTGTATTATTACTATTATAGAAATCAATAAAATATTGAAAAAAAATACTTCAACAATCTTTTGTTTGAAAAACTAAATAACTTTTTAAATTTCTTTTAAATCGAAGTTACTTATTTACATTAAATATCTGTTTTAATCCAGATATGTCTGCTGTTAGAAAATTCAAATACTGTGTTTCGTCGCTTGGATTGCTGAGCAAATACATGTCCATGATATCCTGTTCTTATTAACTGGTTACTTTTAATAATGGTGTTCGGTCATGTCACTTCTATTTTTTTCTCCTAAAGTCTAAGAAAACAGAATGATCTTGATATAGCAGAGCTGAGATAGCTAAAGTTATTGGCAATCGATTAATAAGTGATTTTACTGGACACCATATTTGGACATTTTTCTATGATTAATTTATTAAGTTTTTCTTAATTGATTTGACACCCACTAATAAGAACTGTATATTTTTTCGTATTACTGCGGGTGATAATGTTAAATTAATTTTACTATTTTTATAGTAAAGGAAAAAATGCTTAACACAAGAGTTCTATTCAATTTTCTCATATGCATTCATTTGTTGTTTCTTAAATCACTGCCAATGTGGCTGCAGAGTCGGATCATGAGTTTGACTATGCTTGCTCTCGAACAATTGCCTTCAAGCGTTTCGATATTCCCAAAAATGGCTGCTTTATGAATTACAGTGTATTAAGGGAAATTCTAGATTGAATTTTGTTATCTTATGCACCTTCTTTAAGTTTCGCAGATAAAGGTTAACGAAGCTGCTTTGATGTATCCATTCTTTAGACCTCATTTTAATCCAAACAGAGGAGAATAGTTTATATTGGATAGAACAATAAAGCCATCAGCCTGGTTGTAAACAGATGGAGGGAAGCTCAAAATGTTTGACCTCGACAAGTGGAACGAATTGATAAGCAACTTGGGTAATGCAGAGTGAAGTTCAATGTACGGCAAATATAAAGCTGTATATATCGATAGGCAACTCAATTTACCTTCAGATTTATATAGCAACTCTAAATTGACTTTTAATTTAATTAAACATAAATGTGCATGAGAGATTTTAAATTTTTACATTACATATATATGTAATGTAAATTTACATTACATACATATATGTAAAGCAACTTTATCTTGCTAAAAAAGGTTCTACATGCAAATATGGTGAGCATTTCAGAAACCAGTGATGCAACATCCAGTTGTGTCCGAGTCTACCGGAGGTGTATGCATTTGTATTAACCCATTATTCGAAAATTTTTCATTTTGATATCAGTATAGTTCGATTTATAAAAAAGGTTATCCAAGGCCAAGGTTAACCAAAGGTTTTGATTCCTATATGTAAAGTTGCCATCCCTTGCTTTCCATCATAATTATAAAATTGAATAGGGTCGAAAATACCATTGCCAACAAATGAATTTGAATTTGCTTCGACCTTCAAAACCAGCTTACAATGTAAATTGCGCCCAATTGGCCTTCGAAATATTTAAGAAGAAAGTGATCCCTTTAAATTTCTCAGGCTTTTAAGAGCTTTATGGCAAAAAGACATTAAAGCTAGTGAGAAATCTCCGCATTAAATTAGTGTACTTTATAAATTTGCTTTTTAATTCATTTGATAGATGTTATGAACACATCTTTTCAAAAATTGTTATGAATGTGTAAATATAATATTAGACGAATTTAATAGAAAATTAAATAAATAAGATATTCATTATTTCCCATCGAACAACAAATAGCTTTATTCATGAGAAGGAAATTTTATAAGAGGAAAGGCAAATGGGTTCAATTAGGTATGAAGCTGAAATGGGGGTCACTGATAAGTTTGTTTTGAAGTTAGAGTATTGCAGATCTTATTATTGCTAAAATGAAATATAATAATGCAAAATAAATTCAAGTAAAAGTTTTCCACGTTTATTAATTTTATTATTAGTTATTAACTAATTTAAATTAACTATTAAAATACACTAAAACTGTTGGTCTTCGCTGGATTTAATTTTAGAGTCAGACCTGCCGTTAAGACAATTATGTCTTATCAGTGAGTTCTGGGAATTTTTACTATTTTGAGGGCTAATTAGTTTATAACAGTTCAACCTTTATCATTTTGACTCTATGTTCACTGTCAACCGTATTTAAAACTTTCAATAGTTGGTGCTGATCTGTGGTTGAACATGCTACCTCGATTTACCTAAATCTTGTTCTAATCGAATCAAAACGTCAAAGGAATTTAACTATTTTAACTGTTCTGTGAGCATTTTTACAAAGATTTCATACTCCATAAACCTTACTAAATCCGTTGAAATTTACGGAATCGCGTTTTTTATGTCCCAAACTAAGCGAAATCGATAAAAATCCGGGAACTATAGATAAGCTTCATATAGGATTTAGGTTCTTTGAATATTTTACCTTCTTCTCTTTCCCCTCATCTTTATGAAGTTCGCTTCTTTCCATGGAATATGTTACATTTGTTAGCTAATAAACAATAACGGGTGGTACTCTGATGCATGAATTTCACCTGAAGTATAAAAAACTTTTATTTTATATGGGAGAATAATGCCAAATTATGAAAAACAGTTAAACAAAAGATTATTTTCTTAAAAATTTTCCACTTCATCAAATATTGATATGGAAAAAAGTTGTCATAAACTGATTTAATATAGGTCCTGATTTTTCAAGGCTATATCGGAAAAGTTCCGATATAATAATGGGCTTTTCATCATATTTGAAATAAATATATATTTTGCTTTTTTCAGCCAAACGGTCGTAGTTTTGGTTTCTTGTACTAATTAAACGAAGTATTTATTGTTACGAAGCATAAAAGCTCAATCAGATGACTATGTAAGATAGTTTCTTAATAGACAGATAAAATGTGAAATAAGAAAGATGATTACTTTATTAAAAAATGTTTAATGAATAAATAAATATGTATTGAAATAATTTTAGCTGGTATCCATCCTCCGGCAAAAATGATCAGCTGCTTCGAAAGTGGGAGTAATACCTCCACCCAAAAATTTCAACTTGTAAAAATTAAAATATTTACACTTTCTTGTTTTGATATAAAACAGAGTAGAACTGGTAGCTGAAATGTGCGATAATGAAATCCTCAACTTAGGGAATTCAAGCGAAAGCAATGAATTGTAAGGCTATGCTCTTGTCGGCAAGATCAATATTCCTTGGGCTCAAAGCTGCAGTATATGTTCTTCGGACAGAGAAGAGTTAAATCAATTATCCCGAACTCCATGGACTAAATTTCCCTAACCCTTCTCGAAACTATTTCCACTCTGCTGTAGCTATGCATCCGCTTGTTCGATTAGTATATTGTACACTATCTTAATAAGCGGACATGAATAAGAAAATGAACCTAAGTTCACATAAACTAACGAAGAGTTCCATTTTCTCCCACTCGCCACGAAATCAAGTGTCTGACCGATAGCAAACTCTCAGATATCCTGAAGGACTAGAAGTTCTTTACTCTTCAAGAGCGAGATCTTCATATGTTACTTCGCCCCCTCCCCCCTTCTTGTTTTATTATAAGAGTTTTAAATACCTCTATTCACATACAATCATTTTGATAGAATAGATCAAATAAGCAAGAATGTTGCAATTTGCATTATTACCTGTTGTAAATAAACTTTATGTTTAAGCTAAACCCGAGTAAAACTGTTTAAATTATGCAACCAGCTTTAGCTTCAATATGCAAGTTTTACTATTGAATTAAAGGATAACGGTTTAGCTGAAATCAACTCTGTAGCCAATAAGAATATTTTATAACATTGTGCAATTAAATATCATTTTACTGCAAATAACTTCATATTTTATTTACTTTCAGTTTTATCAAACTTAAAATATCCTACTTGATGCAGAAATTTAAGCCCTAGATTTCATTTCCGTTCATCAATTAGCAGAAATATTTGGAATTTCTGTTGTCAAACCCTCCAAAAATAAAACCATTGTAATTATAATTGGATATGTTTAATTAAAGCAAATAATTAAAACCTAGAAAATTTTTTTATAGGTTATTTATAAATATCTAGGCAAGCCTCGTGAAGAAAGATTGTAAAATAAAATTATATTAATTTAAACTATTTGTCATTTTGGAACAAGTATGTTAGTATCACCTTGGTAGTATTTTGGCTGTTAGAAGAAGAAAACATAGTACAGCTCGGATTCAAGGTTAAATTTTGAATAACTCTTTTGATGCTCTGACCTCCTTTTCTACCTCTCCTCGATTCCATTCCGTTAACCCGTATTAGACTGTTTTATAGGTTCCTGAATTTAGACACTTTCCAACTGCGAAAGATAGTATTTTTCGCCTTGCTATGGGCAATAAATTAACGGAAGACGTGTCAGTGAATATCATTAAGAAATAAAATTCAAGGTTAAAATTAAGTAGATAAAACCTATTTTCTGTCACCGGTAGCTTCAAAACAATGCTAGGCTTTGAAAGTTATCTAAAACAAATTGCATTTGAACTCCACAATCTATTTAACTTTCTTCTTTTGAAGGCCTAATATTAGCTTTTATTTGGCATAGATTGAGGTTAAGAGTTGACGGAACAAAGGCAATTGACGTTTTTTTCCTATTTGCTGCTGCTTTTAAATCTAGAGCGATTTTCAGAATTTAAATTCTCTTAAGCTAAAACAAAAATCAGTCACATGTTTAGGACATGTTTTATATATTTGTCATTTTCAAATGACATTAGGAAGGCTTAAACACAAATTTGTTTATCTTCACATTGAATATGACTCATTTCTCCATGTCGGTAGTATTGGGCTTATCCAATAAACAAATTCTGAAATCATACATCAATATATCTCCTCACTATTCTCTGAAAAACCTCTCCAGCATGCATACACTTTAAAACTTCTAAACAATTGGAAAATCTAATTAATTATAAAAAAGGTTAATATACTGAATTTGAATTTGAAAAAAACACACTAAACTGGGAGTTTTAGCTTCAGGTAAATTGATAGCTTAAGAGAAATATTACAAAGCATTGATTAAATCAAGGACATTCTGATCTGATTTGTCAACCTTTCGTCTGACGATTGGCTTCGAAGTATTCGCTAATAAAGCATTGGTTAACTTAATAAAAGGGTAAGTTTACTGATTGCTGTTATGCTGTAAATAGTCGTTTTTGTAATTATTTTTCTTGTTTACGTTTTTATTTATCTATGTTTGAAACGAAAATTAAAGGAATTTATTTCTTTATTATTGCTTAAGATTATATTATAAATATATCGTCATATGGTTATTTTTGTTACGGGCATTTCCATGTCAAAAATACAAGAAGTAATATATTACATAATACTTCAATTTATTAGAATATTGGTCTTCTGGATAATCACACCATTTTGCCATGATCCAAAATATGAATTCAGCGTAATTATTAGTTAACCATCGTTAGGACGGAAAGCTGGATTAAAAAGTTATTAAACAGTAACTTAAGCCCTAATTAGTCGCTCATTAAAATTCTAATCTCTGCTCGAAGATTAGCAAGGTCGATAAATAGCGACCCTCCTTGGAGTTCTAATTACTGGAACAGTAGGAACTATATTTGATTTTATGAAGAAAATCAAAAGAAGAGTTTGAGTCGTTTGTTTAAAATGCAACTTTGGCGATATTTAGAAGTTATTTCATTGAGTTTTCTGCTGACCAAAGCCAAAACAAATCTTTTCAGACGGTTTCCTAATATCTTTAGTCCTTTCAACTTCCTTCAAAACCTACAAAATCCTAAAGCATTACTTCTTCACGTATACACTACCTGTGCCAAAGCAATAGAACAAAGCTTTTAGTCACAGAAAACACCTAACCAAGGGAAACATTTGAATCTTTCTATAGGAAGCGAATGAGACTCTAACGGAATCTAAGATTAAAGTAAGGGCACCGAAAGAGCCTTGACTAATTTGAATTCTGCATCCTTCACTTTGTTTAGATTTACTTACTGGGCATAGTTCCAATCCTAAATTTTTATAGGTGGAATGTCTGTATGTAATCCCTAGAATCCCGAGTGAGTTTACGCTTTTAACTCTGAGCTTCTTGACCATCAGATTAAAATGTGTGGTCGATGGTTCGACCTTTTTGAGAGCAGTTAGTAGCCCACTAGTTTAAATATTTAACATAATAGATGCCACAGTATTTCCTTCAAGATGAACTCTAATTTTGTTAAATTATCATTTTTAGAATTATCCAGATGTCCTGTAATTCACCCCGTCTATTTGAAGGTATTTGCCAGTGAAACATTCTCAATAACAATCCTAAATCAGTTCACTAAAAAAATTTACTTTACAGACTTATAGTCCTATGTTGAGTTTGGGATAATCGTCATTCTGGGAATTAATGGTTATTCTACTAATATACGAGAGACGTACCTTTTTTCTAATTTCAAACTATTTTCAACAAGAAGCACAATAAAAAAGGCGGCCGGATCTGGGATGAGATTAGTTCTATTGGAGAGAATCATTAAAGTAATCCAGTAGATAGATATATAAAGTAAGTTGAGAAATCTAGTTAAGATTTACAGTCATATGCATGTATGATTTTACATGTTTTATTGTATAATATAAAACCAAGCTAGAAACCTGAGGAAAAAAGTTTTATATCAGCCGTTAAATGGGGATTATAATTTTGTTAAGAGTGACAATTACTCTTTTGCAAATCCATAATCAAACTAAACACATAAGGTTAAAAATTTAGAAGAAAATGCTCACACCAAGCAAGGTACGATAAGGTCGAGAACAGTCATGCTTTGGAGTTCATTAAAGAAGTAGTGTCTGAAAGTTATAGGAAATACACATTTTTATATGTGACGTACGAACTTGGAAGTATTGTGGCTGATTTTGCCCTTACAAATTAATAGATACATATACATAAGATTTATAATTTAACAGAATTCATGCTTTCCATTCTCGAGACTTGGGTAAATTGAATGATCAATCATGTTATCAGTAGAAATTTGTCTTTCTCTTAGCTAACTAAGTGGACTTAAAATGATTAATTAAGGAATTTAGTTTGAGAAATCAATGACGATCGTTTATCATGATTATTTTTGCAAGTCATGGACCTACGATTTCATGCTGTTGTGTAATTTAAGCATAACCTTTAACTTTAAGCGATTACCTAACAAATATTTCGAATAGCGAAAAGTTATGTAAAGTAGGCAGCATTTACATGCAACGATGGCGTAAGTTGGGATAATGAGCAAATTCAAGAGAGGAGAAGAAAATTCTCCTGTAAGAAAATTCTGTGAATTCTGGAAAATTCAATCATGAACATAGGATCATCGGTTGAGCAAATTTGGGAAGATTGGGCTTTGGAGTCATCTACCAAGATTTCTGACATTAAGCCCTTCAAATTCAAGACACTGGATAGTTTAGTTAATTTAACTAAATGTAGTTTTTAGTTAATACCAACTACTTTTGTATATAGTAATAAAAATAAGCATTTTCATGGTTTGACGAATTGATAAATTTATTCCACTACGTGAACTTCGTAAACATGAACCCTGTCAGAGCTGAAATCCTCAAATTTGAACTGTGAGATATTAGGATATGTAAAATGGAATCATATCCATTAAGTAAAAGGTCAAAAACCTTATAAATCCACAGTTTAAATAAATTGGAGCTCTTTTGAAGCCCTAAATAGCTCTCTACTTAATCTTAACCCTCTCTTTGTCATTCCCTATTGAATGAATTTACTGTTCGTCGTGCCATTAAGTTTATCCATGACTCGAAATTATCAATTCTCGGTTCCGTCGCGGACAGTAATGACAAATTAAGGGAGGAAAATGGTAGGAGCATGTCTTTACTTGGATTCTCTTAACGGTGGTACGATTTTATACCTGAAGTGAAATATGAAGAGAAGATATATAAATAGGTATTACATTCTTCTCTCTAAATATCTAGACTTTCTACTTTAAATCACTATGTGCAATTTCGTGTTTACGAGTGGTGCAGTTTCTTTATATGTTTAATCAGTGTACAACTCTCTATATTTGTCTGACTCTGCATCACAATTGTTACTGTAGTATTGATCAGTTCACCTAGAGTGAACTGTAGAGCTTTATTGTATCAAGAAAAACAAATTTGAACATTAGAATACTAGGCAGTAAAGCTGTAGTCCTTATGAAAACTTGGAAAAATAAATGCTTCAACAATTCAAACAAAAATAATAATAGGCAAGTGTTGGCACTCTTTTCTGTATACTACGATTCGGACCGGTTTAGTCTAGGGTATTTCTTCTCCGGAAGTCTTGGTGTCAATAGTCCTGTCCACTAGTAACAGTGGTGGTCTTTTCCTTTCCCGTCTCGGATGCGATATGGAAAGCTTTATTTGCAGAAAATCATAACGATGCTTAACTTAATGAATACGCCTTATTCAAGAGTCATAATGCGAAAACTATCGAGATAATTAAAATTTCGAAATCATTAAATATTATGATGGTAGGGTCCGTTATTAAACAGTTATTTAAGAGTCTAAGGCCATAATTTCCGTCAGAATTAAGGGCAATTTTATGCCATAAATTTTCTTCTGTCCATAGGCAGCTTCATTAAATGTATGAAGTGAGAAACGACAACATCCTGCAAGGGAAAAACAAAATCGTCGATTTCCAGACTGTTATTGCCATGAAAGTGTACATGCTATCACAGTCTGAAATGGGGTTTGTGGGCGATATTCTGCCCCTTAAAAGCTCCTCCTTAAACTAAAATGTATTTTAATTGGATGGAAAATAATCGATCATCTGTTAGATTTTAGTCAAACTTCCTTTTCTGATCAAACTAGTTGAGTCTCTTTAAATTAATCTCTTCTATCTCAAAATTTCGAAAATTAGTTAGCTAAGAGAGCATCAACTCTTCACATTCTGGGAAGAACATGATGTGAATAGCAATATTTTACACAACTAAAAGTTTTAAGATTGAAGTAAAAAGATTCGTGACGATTATTGTGCTAAGAAATAGTGAATGAATGTCAGAAAAAAATGTTTTCGATAATTTGAACAGAAATCTTATACTTCTGAAGATGGAACCCACTTGTCGGATATTGGAAATTCTTATTACAGTTCTCCAATGCTCATACCGGCGGTCAACAAATTTGATAATCAGAAATTATTATTTCGTTAGATTAAATTTTTAACTTCTATTCGTATGATGTTTTTTTAAATTTAAGCATAATTGTTTTCACTTTAACAATTTCCGGATCTATTACTTTCGGTCTTAAACACTGCATTTCTCATCTCTTCTTGGCAGTTGCGTTTCTTCCCTATCTTTGAATAAAATTTCATTGCTGCTGCAATACCGGCTAATCAGACGGCTTATCAATCCAAAATGACCTATTTATAAATATCCGTACTCTCTTTATAAAATTTTCATTAGGTTGCAAGTTCGTCTATATTCTTAAACCTGCCCAAGACCGGATGGTAGTTAAATCAAGAAATTTGTGTCAATTTCTTACGAAAAATCTCTTATTTAGGCTAAAATTACTGCCTTTTTAGGGAAAAAGTCTTTCATTTTTATAACCTGTGCACCGAAAAATGGGATCGAAAAGGATGACTATGATAAAGCTAGAATGTCGGGGTCTAGCTAGGTTGAATTTTCGCAGTTCCAGTATTCTCAAGCGGAGGAAGGTCAAAGATATCCAAGCTGATATTCAAAGGACTCGTTTCCAAGTTTAAATATGTTGCTGTATTCGGGGCCGGAATTAATTATGATGACGCAAACAAGTCTGACCATCGATATCCACTTCACATAGCATGCTACTTCGGCGATTTCTGATGGTGCCTTTTGCCCATGCCCCGTTCGGCCGATGAATGCGCACGTAAACTGCTTGTTGCAAGTCTTTTTACCACTTCAAGGTGAACTGGAAAGATTAAGCTTCTTAGAAGAAACACAATGCGGATTATCCTGGATCTTCGCCCCATAAAGGCTTCAGCGCGTAATTTTGGTTGTCTTAATTGAATGCAGCGTCAAGAATCACTTCCATTTCCCTTTTTATCGAGTTCTTAGCGATTTCTGGACGCACTAAGTTATAACGATTTTGTAACATAGGCTATTTACAATCCTTGGTGATTTTCTACAATGCCGACTACTAAGACTTAACTAGATTCCCATCAATCCGCAGATTTTTTACAAATTCTTGAGATGATCAAATATTTATCTAAGAAAGGGAAAGTCGTGCCTGCTAAAATAGATATGAATAGAAGACTTATTGATTTTCCCCTTGACTGGTCTTAATCGTGTTTTGGTAAACAATTCGTGAGTTCTGCAGAAGGAAGGTGGGCAGCAGCCTTCTTAATGCTGCCGTTATTTACATTGGTATTGCTTGTAATGCTTATTTCGAGCAAGTTGAAAGCGGTTTTTCGTTTGGTAAAAGGACTCGGCAGTCCAGCAGACTGAAGCGTAGATGGAAATATTTTGTGCACCAGGCGCATTGGCATGGCGTCAGAATCAATAAAAACGTAAACACAAATGAGACTCGACATCTTAACTCCATCTTTTATCATCTTTTGCAGATTTACATGGTGATTCCCCCCATGAGTTCTAACAGTCTAGTTCTTCGCGATAACCAAGGTTTCGTTTGAAGCTCAAAAATGCAAATAAGACATCCGAACTGTTCTTCTAATGTACCGAAAATAAATTCATCACGATAAAAGTTCATAACGCCTTCAAAATCATACAAGTCCGCATCATTCTCGATCACAAGTTTGAGAAAATTGTAGCGAGATCTGAAGAGAGAAAAATCAAATCAAAATCTTCTTGCATGACCTGCACAGTTTCGATGTCTGAGTTCCTAATATTCCTTGGACAGAACGAATCATAAGTAACATTCATATTTAACAGGATCCAACCTCATGAAGTGGCAACTAGCCCTTGTTTTCTCATTTCATTTGTGCTTATTGTACCACAATTCAAATAACTTACCACATTTTAGATCATGAATGAGTTCGGGAACAGTCTTAGTGATAACCTCAGTGGCTAGAGGATTGGAAATTTATATGGAAGCAGAAGCTTAGGCAGGTGAAGATTCAGGATTAAATAAAATTTGAACTGACAGAACTCCCAGCAGCTCAGATAGACATTTGATCATCACAAGCACTTGTGAAAGATTTATGGCTTGACGAGAACCTGGTAAGACTTTAGCTTTCGGCATTGTAGAAAATCACCAGAGACAGAATATAATCTGCGTCCTCAAATAGTTAAATCATATTACCAGAAATCGAGAAAAAACAAAATTCACAATGGACGTCTTTATTTCAAAGTTCCACGTCACTGACTGCGAGATAAAGTCATGGTTACATAATCATGCAATTAACCCATTTAAACAAATATATAATTTTTACAAATATTTAACAAAGACACAGTATTCACCCGTGCTCTAGCCATCTAAAAAATCCAAAAATTAGATAGGCAGGACCAACAATTTAGACCAATTTCCCTGTCAATCAGCTCTAAACGATATGGATGTAGGAGCTCAAGCAGAAGTTCAAAGCTCAACTCTGTACCCAAGCACTCTAGTCGAGATTCGAAAAGCCGATTTCTAAAGTCTTGACTCTGGAAAGTCAGGTCTTTTCTAGTATTCATCAACTGTCTGTCCGAAAAATCCATCTAGCAGTTCTAACAGAAATCAAAACGTCGAAAACTGAAATAATCCCTGGATTTACTTTTATTATACTGGGTATAAAACAATTCCTTGACAATTGCTAGTGTTACATTTCTCCCCAATAATTCCCGACTTCAAGTTCAAGATTTCAAACCCATTTTCAACAGGTTAGCTACAATTATAATTAATGTCGGCAATATATCTCTGAGTGTTGTCATATCCCAACCAATAATCATTTTATAGACAACTGTATGCTGTACTGAAAGACACGAAGTGGAAATTTGAAAATATCATCTTTTTGGGAGATTTTAACTGCCGTATTAGTCAGTGGTAGATCGCTTTACGGACTCAGAAGAGACTACGAAAAATAGAACGCGTCTGTTAAACCTTTGTGAAAGAAATAATCTTTATGCTGTCTGTTTTTTTTTCAAAACCCTAATAATAAAATCAAACAAGAAGTTGACAACAGAATAGGGGAATTGGTCTCATATCAAAGCATAAACATCAATGCAAATGCTTAAAAAGGAGATCCTGGAACGCAGCGATCTGAAATGTAAGGGTAAGATAAATTTTATCACATGGACTGCTGATAAAGTATATCATCTAGAAACATCGCTCCAGAACTGGAAAAATGAAGCCATGGTATGAAATAGTTAGAGTAAATTTGAGTGATAAATTAATGGAGAAGAAAGGTCTACGAAAACAGTAGTTAACTTACCAACCCCCTGAATCGTAGGCTGCCAATAAAAGATGTAGAAATAACGTGAGTTTGGTTATTTTGAATGTAAAAGAGTATACTTAGAAGAAATGCTGACAAAATTTGCAGAACCGTTGGCTATTGATGAACCCAGAAAAGCCAACAACTTACTTTGAAAATTTCTGCTGACCAGCTCTCAAACCTGGTCTAATTCAAAATGAAATAAATTTGTCGTTGATCCCAGCTCTCTGGCTAAACATTATGCCGAACTGTTTGATTATCGCCCAGTACAACTTGATGTAACCTTAAACATTGCAGAACTGACTGAAGGCAAAAACCTGAGACTAGAGGATTTGAAAAGAACAAAAATAAAGTGAAAGACTTTGAAGAATCCCGGAGCTTATGGCTTACGATCTGAACTTATTAAGTGAAGCGGGCTATCATTAGATATTTACTTATTGAAATCCTTTAACGATCGTTAGCAGGGGAGAACTCCTGTATCCCGACCCCAAGGAGATACTGAAATAATCGACACTGTGGAGAAAAATCTTACGTCAATAGTCTGTGAAAGGCCTATTTTAGATATAAGTGGACGAACATCAAGTACTCAACATGGGTTTAGTGTTGGAATGTCCACAGAATAAACAATCCTTGCTGTAATAAGAGTAATTCAGGGAGGTATCGACCGGCATTGTTGAGCAGTACTTATCTTTTTTTGTCTTAAGAAAGGCCTTTGAATCACTACCCATCCCTATGATTTTAACAAGACTATGTAAACTAAAGCTGCTCTAGAACATAGTCAACTGCTTCATACAACTCCCAGATGTCCCGAAAGGCAACTTAAAGAACTCAAGCGAAGTATTTTCTATGAGAGGACGTTAGACAAGAATCTAAGGAATTTCCTTTGCCCTGTAACATAGTTTTTTGACGTATATTAGAGGAAGGTTTTGCAATCTGTGAAGATTTGAAAGCCAGACTCTTGAGCTCTGCAGGACGCGGGTGGTCAGTGGGGCATTTAAAATATCCAGATGACCTATGTCTTGCTATTAATTCGATTGAGTACGTTGAAAAACTTCTACGAAGATGCAAATTGCCACTAGATAAATATGCCATGTAAATGGCATGTGTAAAAACAATAGGTACTGATCTAGAACAATCATGCCTTCAGTTAGATGAACACAGAATTTGTCAGATGGGTTTCTATATATATATATATATATATATATATCTTGGCTCTCCTGTGAATGTTAAGGCCTAGCTGATGACGCTATAAGACTCAACATCACAAAGGCCAAACAGCAGCTAGTGATGTTCAGACCAGTTCTAAGATTGAAAGTACTTTCGATCGGTACTCGAGCAAAGCTGCTTAAAACATTCGTTGAACCTGTTCTTCTTTACGGTTTGCCTACTATTATCCATCTTAAAGTGAATGATATCAGATTAAAAGCTGTTCAGAACACAACTAGACGGATGATGCTGGGCCTATACAGCAGGCGGCAAATGAGTGTTGAAGTGATGGCAGAAAAGGTTCCTCTGAGAAACCTCGCCGCACAAATATAGAAGCGTTTGTTTAACCTCTGAGCAAGACTACACAAAAAGTACGATACAATTGCTAAACTTTTATTGAATTCCCAATTACCTGAATTGGGTAAATCTAAAGTTTCTCATGCAAAGAGTTGGCTCAGACAGCTCAATAAAGATATAAAGCGGGTGTTCGATGTGAAAGAGGATGCGGTTTGGATGCAGAATCCTAATGAGAAATCTATCCGGCGCTTACTGGCACACCAATCACAAATAAAAGGTGCGATGAGAAAGGAAATAGTTTGCTCGGACGCTAGGTGTCACCGACTCTTTGAGAAAGAAGTCGCTGGAGAATAAACAATCACCGAAATGCAGACATTCCACAAACTAACTTAATTTTTTGCCCAGTGGATGGCTGCTACAAGAGATATGTAAAAGGGGATGGCTACGAAATCATTTGAAAACACGCCACCCAGAATTTCAATATAAAGATGATAAGGAATAATTTAAATTGCACACAACCTGACGATTTCAGAGTCCAGATGCAGTATGGCTTAGATTCTCGACTTACCACAAAATTCTCTGATATTGCTTAATGCGCTCCTATCACCCTTTTTGTTTAGGCACTCTTCATGATTAAAATTTTTAAATTGTAAACATGTACAAAACTCACAAAATTGTTAATTTTATTTTAGTTTAAAATAAGCATTTTAACAACTATTTACGTATCTCACGGCTGTAAGATGGCTGGGCCCTATCAGTTTCAACACCCCATTTAGATTCCAACACATAATCTAATCTCCTCTAAATTTATTTTGATGGATAATTTATTTTAATTTTAAATCATTTCGTACGAATATTTTCTTTGGAATTTCACACTGTGATTCAGCCTGACCTGAATTTCCTATTTTAACATCAAAGACTTCTCGTGACCTTGCAAAACGCTGGACCAGAGCAGTCATCTGTTAAATCTGCTAAACTTAAACTCCCAATCTTTAGTCGATCGATCTGAAACACAACTAATTTCCCTCTGTTTTATTTATCAGTAATTTACATCAACTGACACACAAGTAAGTTTTAGCACAGATGAACAAGCAGTCTATGTACCTCAACTGCTTCTATCAACCATAGGCTCAAATCCCCGGCTATTCCACAGCTCCTCTGTATTGCTGCAATATCAACAAAAGTTTTGACAATCACTGTACCAGTCTTACTTCCCAAAACTCTATTAGTTCCGAAACAAATTATGACGGTGACTCTAAAATCTCTACGATAAGATAAATCAATCAAGATACCATGGGAGCCGTGGATTTGCTTGTTCTGTCACGAGTAAACAGTCTATAATGCTGGCCTCAATCTCTGAACTTGCATTCGGGGAAAAACAATCCAGTTCGAAGCTGCCAATTGTGTGTAATTGGTCGCATGGACGAAAGGGAATGATTTTGTACTATCGATGAGATCACTGTTCCTCAGGCACAACGATCAACGAAGGCTTTCATTCCCCTACTTCCGGCTGTATAATATCTCATAATAGACACTACGCATCATTCCCATCATTAACATTAGATTCGCTTCGAGTCCCTTCAGGAATTCTTTTTAACCATCAACAGAACATATTCTTCTGATCTTATAAGAGGAGTTGCAAAAATAACGACTCCTATGAACCAAATCTCCCCACCCTGCACCTAAATCACATTCCAAAAGCATTGTGTATTTCAGTAATCGGACTGATTAAAGTAATGACCAAGTTTTGAATTTCTTTGAAAGTGAGACCCAAATCCTCACAAATATCAATTTATTCACTATATGTTTGTCTGGTCAAAGAGTAATTTTATTTACAAACATTAGATCAATGAACTTCATTTACAAGTCGAAAGCTTATCTATTATATTATGACTTTCATCTTCCGCCGAAAGTATACATTCTATTGTTCTGTATTTTGTTTACTAGAACCATGACCTGCGTATTTATTGAAAGTAAATAAAAGACATTGTCGGTTGAGTAAACATGGTGGTGTAGTCGCCTAGGTAAAAAAAATTGTATTTTGACAAGATAAGACAATATATATTAACGTTAGTAAATATAATTAAATATCATGATAGATGCAACTAAAGAAATTTGACCTCACTGAAGATATAAATAATCGTGATGTTACGACCAGCCACTCAGTTTAATCAACTCTTGAACAAACTTTGAACGTCCAGGGAATGAACTAATTCAGGACCCTGTTAGTCAAATCCTGAGAGCTCGCGTAGAAAATTAAGACTTGACACGGAAAATCATGTCTGATGAATCCAAAACAAAAATCAAACTTTTGTGATGCCCTGACTTTCTACTCTACTTTTGCTCGACTAGCATCCACTCCATTACACCTTGTTATTTCTATTCACCTTTTGTCTTGAGTTTAGAATCTTTCTCATAACTAAAAAATTGTAAATTATTATACCTCCGTCTCAGACGACGAAAATAAATAAATAGCAGCTCTTTCACATTCAAAGAATTTTGATAGAAGTACTAGTGTGCTACCTAAGACTTATCGCATAATATTGTCGCCATATTTACACTTTCTAATTTTCAGTCAGTAAATTAATTAGTCAGTTCCTTAAAAGAAACAGAGGTATTTTTTATTTATTCTGAGATAATGCCTCTATTTCTTATCTTTTTCTCGTATTCCTAAGAAAAGGAGAACTATTTAAGAATTTTATTACTTTAAGTTTTATTCATCCAGTGATTAAGAATTATTGCGAAGAATAAAGCATGTATGGCCTCGTCGTGACTGATTTGCCGTTATCTAAATACAATTCGGCAATCCCAGTAGCTGACATAGTTTAGTGTTCGTTCTAGGATATTTCAACTAACATTGTTGTACTTATTTACCTTTCTTCTCATGATTGTTACATACCCGATTTTGAGTTATTTCGTTTTACTATATGACGAAGACATGGCTATCGAACCGCATATTAATAATATGATTATTAATCATTAAGCCTTGGAAAGTTGTTTAAACAAAAGGAGTAGACTGAAAGCCTCAAAAATCGGTGGAGGAGAGAAGTCGTTAAGAGATGGATAATAAAGTCAGAGTTTCAAATGAGTCATGCTCCGTTTTATTTCTAGATTCATCAAATTAATTACTTTTGTCCTCCTTTTCGAGAGTTGACTCCAAGTATTCTGAGTGAGTTTAACCAGTTGCCGTTTCGAAAAATTAACCCTCTTGAATAACAAAAAACAACTAGTAAGGAGTAGCTAATGTAGGTAATATTGTACATTCCAAGCGCTCTGTGGTAATAAACCGCAGAATTTCCGTTAGCAGAAGACGATTGCACAGTTCAAACTAGGTTAAAGTCTGAAATTTGAAATATATAACTATTTAGGGAACACTAGCGGAGGCCCTTGGTTAGATAGGATAACAGCAGCAGATAGAGGAACGGTGTCGAATAAGCACAAACAACAAGAAGACCTGAAGGAGAATACAAAGAGTGGATGAGATCACAAAACAGTTCAGTTCAAGTGAAATGCGAATTCAAGCGGGTAAAACCTAGGTGCCTATCTAAAAAAAAAATCACCGTTTCACAGGCGTAACGATCAACAAGGACTTCTAGTGTCCAATTTCCAGTTGCTTTAAGTCTCAAAAAAGAAATAGACGTTTGAAATGGCACATTTTATAAAGTTATCATATTCATATTCAATGCGAGTGTCTACAAGAGAACATTTGGAAAAATAGGGGCTGCTGAAAAGGGAAAAGTTATAAATTTATTGCACCGAATCTTCCTACTCTTTCCAAAACTACTTTCCTCCAGTTCCAGGTATGCATTCACTTTCCAAAGAGTATAATGTATACCACCTTTCTTACTAAACGGACACGTTATTGTTGGCAACCTCAGCCGCATTATTTAATAGCGATCAAAATACTTGATTATCATTTCTATCCGCAATATGAGCATTTTATTTCAACGAATTAGAAAACGATTTTTAAATAACTAGTCCAATTTTCGACTTATGATCGTTGATAAAAGATGAACTTCGAGTTCATCAAAAATAAACGATTCTGAGCCGTCATGAATGCATGATAAGTTCCGAAATTCATTCATCAATATTTGGAACAGATTTAGGGTGTAAATTCTGAGCACAACACCGAAATACCACCTTGCTGTATAATGTTTCACCACATTTTTTAATTTTATGCTACAAACAGGTGAAAACATAAATTGATACTGATGAGACTAATCAATGCTGCGGCTAGCCCCCGTGATAAGCCCGAGTTAAACATAATGCAACTCCTCTCTCCTTCATTCCTACCCCTCAGCTAAATCTTTGTCCTTTTCTCCACAAAAGAAAAGTTCTTTCGTCTAAAGCCCACCTTTTTACCCTGTTTTAGTGAAAACTGTTAAAAACTAAAAGATACTAGGTATCGACTCAACTCAATGTAAGTAACAACCTTATATTTCAAGTCTCAGAGAGAAGGCGAATATAGCAAAGGAAGGTTTTCCATTTTCGACTCTTTAAGGCATTAAGAAATGATGTTACTTATAGTTTTAGATTGAATCAAGCATTCAAGATCTCTCAAACAAACAAAAATAACACACAAAGTAGCTTTTAACAAAGATAAGGAGGAAAAAGAGGATAGTTCGATTGTGCAAGCAAATAGAGGTATAAAAGAAAAGCCGGCGAGAGTAACCCCCGAGTGTTATTTTCCTCTTTACACCCCAATTCTATTAAACTCAGCTTCTTCTAAGTCCCTCGCCTCAAAGTAGTCTAGATGCTGTCCCTTCCAGAGTTCCTTGTATTCAGACTGATGGACCGGACACACTCTGGCCGGGAATTGGATCTCTCCAGTTTGAGGGAAGAACCTCTGTCGCCGTAACCACCGAACACACATACGGGCTGATTCCATGGGTTGAATTACAAGACCCTGTTCACGACGCTCCTTAAACAAAGCTCGACTTTCCTTATCTCCCTGTTCTTTCTCCAACCGATCATACATTGCAGTTAGGAGCGGGCCAGGAGAGTACACAAAACAGGAGATTGAGGGTCTATCAATAGCCAGACACCTAAGATGCATATCTCTGGCAGCTTTTCCACAACAATAAGTGAGCATGTGAGAGAAAGGTTTGATTGCAGCAAGGCTAGAGACTGTAAGAATTGTAGTAGGAGGATGCGAGGGTGGATCTTCATCATTTTTCACAGGAGCAACATGGTTAAGAAAGACATTAGTGAGAATGATTTGGGAGAAGAGATTAACATGAAAATATGATTGGAGATCGGACATGGAGAGGTGCTGGTCGGCACGGCTTTTGATGTTGCCCAGAGTGCCCGCATTGTTGACAAGGAGGTTCCATTGGGGCCGACCACTGCCTGCACTCTTCGCCATTGTGTCGTAGATGGGCTGGAAGGCTTTGGTGAGGGTTACAGTGTCGACTGACTCCATATCGAGGCTTTCTCCGCCTGCAAAGTAGACAGCGACACTAGTTGAACCATCTTCGGGTATCGAGGCGATTATCTAAATAATCAAAACACAATTAACAAAAACTTCGAAATGATAAAGAAACTAAGGTGGTAGATAGTAGATAGATGAATAATTAAAAAAATGTTATAATTACCAATCAAAACCCGAGGCCAAGGGCTCTTAGAATGGAGTCCCAAGTAGTTTAAGAAACTGCGCAACAGTACCTAAGGCGAGAGAAAGAAACAGTGTGCCGTGGTCAACGTGTACGTCTCCCAAATCAGAAGTCATAAGATCAATGCCCACCAGTGATGCTCATGGTCAACCATACAGGTTATTTCTGATGAAGGAGAGTATCAGAGTGCAAGTTTTGCATAAGAACGGTCGTAGGATACCTTTCTCTACCCAAAGCAAATGCTGCTAAAACTTCCCTTCATGAATTTAAGAAGTTTTGACAGTAACTAATAGCATTATTATTAGTTTGTTTGCAGACCGGTGCCTGAATTCGGTCTGCCTTATTATCTCAACATGTTAATATTGTGAAAGAAATAATAATCTGATTTAAATGCATTATCAAACTATAAATATATGGCCTGATGGTTTAGCAAAAGCGTATAAGGTTGCAAAATCGAAGTCCACGTCAGTTATTAAAAAGAAAAACAACACTGATTGACATTGATCTACGGTGGGGTGAATCTGCAAGACCTTTCTTTTGTTCAAGATGGACCTGTCCCTAGTCTTAACCTTTAAATCTCCATTGTGCAGAAACACCTATCTAATGAATTTTATAACTTCAATTTCCCCAAAAGCTATCCGAATTCGGACCGGTAGCCATTGTAATTGTGTTTATGTAAACTTTCGCACGGCGCATGATGCCACAGTGAATGATCACAACTGGCTAGATTCATAATAGACATATGTATTTCCCGGCTTATACTAACGCTGCAGTAGTGTTAGAAGGAATACGGAAATTGTATTTCGCATATTTTAGATAAAACAGGACCCCGGGAATTTTAACAGAACAAAAACCTACAGTAATCTAAAATGATTATTGAAGTTAAGGTCAGAAAAGACAAAATAAAAGAATCAGTTGAAAACAGATGTGATTCTTTTCTAATTTTCAAGTGTTGCAATGTCGAATTTGCACATACATGCCCTTACAACGAACGAACTTGTAAACAAATGACAATGTTAAGTTCATAAACATGCAAACTAAGCTAACGAGCGAACTAGATGGAATTAAACAAAGGCGTCTCCGTATGACAAAAGACAGAAAAATTTATTATGTGTATAAAAGGAAACATGAAACGAATAAGCGAGAACATGAGGCTTAATTTGAAATTCGTCTGCATCTTCTTGAACGGCTGGGACCTCAAGATAGTGTTGAGATTGGAATAACAACTAACGGCTAGCAGCTAACAACTTCCAAAAAGTAGAATACCAAGAGTTGCGTAGGCCAACGTGCACTGAACAAACCACGAGGGAATTCGAGCAAATAAGAGGGCTAAAGAAGAGAGAACAGAGGGAGACGTAGGAGCCGATGAATGACAAACCTCTCTGCCCTTGTGTGTGAGTGGAAATACAAAGACGGTTTATATGAGTCACTTGGGCAGGGACGCGTGTGAAGATATGAATGCAGCGTACTTTTAATGAAACGGGACGATCAGAGTAAGGGGGAATCGATAAATGCATTTGGACATGACAAATAGGGGTTTTGAGTCAAAGGGACATGAAGACGTCACTGTGGCTTCGTGGACGGAAAAGTCCAAGTATTTTCACAGAGAATGCGAATAGTTATCTCGCAAAATGCATAGAATCATTCTTGATTGATGGTGACCTTAGCTTTGACCTGAGCAAATTCTACTCTAAGTTTCTAGAAAGTCAAGGACGAACTATAGAACAAACTCTAATAAGACCCTCTGTTTAAACCATCGCCGAAATAGCTTGAATAAAATCAAGTCTGAGTGATGGTAATAAATTTGCCTAGCAAACTTCGCTTTCCTTTCCACAAGGAACTTCGACATTCTAAACGATGCATTCTTCATGTCCCTTGTATTCATATTTGACCTTTGCAACTTCTGCTGACTATCATAAAGCAGTCAAAAAGAAAGCAAATGGTGCTTTAAAATGTTGTCTAAAAATTTTAATTACAGATTGTAGTATACTTACGTGTCATATTCTAATTTTTAAAAGAAAGAGAGGCATTAATCGTAACTGCGAATAAATGTTCCCCACGTCGAGTTGGGGAGAGCATTGCAATGCGAATTGAATAATTTCAAACTATCGCTATTGCACCATTTTGGATAGTAAAAATCTGATGCGACAGAAAGGTTACCAGGTTGTTATTTGTTGAAAAACCATCTTGAATCCAACGCAAATTAAGAGAAATAAGCAAATATCGATCCATTCTACCGATTTTGAGTTCACAAATGAACAGAGATTCGAAAATAAATTCATAATTATACATTGCACTATGACGCGGTGGTTAATGTTTTTCTGCAAAGTCAGAGATTATGGGCTCGATGACCATCAATGTACACTCAGCGAGTGGGACAGCCGGCCGCACTAATTATGTCTGACAAATAAAAGAGGTGACAGAATTCGAGATTTTCATCGGGTAGACTTTATCAAAGATCAGTGTTCAAAACGATTTCCAAAAAGGACCTGGAAGTAATGAGTTGTAGTCCTGTATATCGAACAGCTAGTTCATTCTCCTAATTAAACATCAAATAATGTATGTCAAATGTAAAAATATCTATTCGCAGAATCTCCTATCACTTGAGCAGTTTTGAACCTAAAAGCAAAATTACATACTGGAATTACTAAGTAGGAATGCGAAATTTCTTTAAAAAATAGCCGGATTTAAATATCTTGACATACATAGTCCAATATGGATAAAATACCTACGACAGTGGTTACAAAGGGCACAATGATCATGCCACTTAACAATTTTAACGAAGTCTAATTTGATAAGCTTTATGCTTGAGTAAGTTAAACCGTGGTAGCAGACTTGTCAAAACGTGTGGACATTAGGAATGAACTTGATGCAAGCATGACTCATTCAAAAGTACTCGAATGTTATGCAATAAACTAAACATAGAAATCAGTTCTCTCTTTAAGGTCAAAATGGACAAAACAGAAATATAGAGAAACTAGCTATTTAACAAGCTGTGTACCACTAACTTAGTCATCACGGATTCGACTCTCAAACGCAAAGTCAGTGAACATTATGACTGAACTTAATAGCTAAAATTGTTCAAAAGAGGATTAACATTAAAGAGATTCCATGATCTTACTTCTCTGATTAAGATGAATAGCTGTCTGGGTTCGTAATTTATAATAAACTGCCAGGTAACTATGTGAGTGGGCGTGACAGAAGAGTCAATATTTACAAACCTCGCTTTCAGTTTCACAGAGGGCTTCCATGTCGCGTCCAAGAAGAAAGAAAGTGAGGGAGGTTGCAGGTGGACAGTAGCTGGAATGAGGTTCGGCCACCTCCTTGAGAAGTTGAATACAAAACGCCCGACCGAATCCCCGACTTGCTCCAGTTACCACAACAAAGCAATTAGCATTTGACCACGGAGCCGGCTCTTTGAAAGACTGGCAACATGTACACTTGGCCTCTGTGAAATCTAGCAAAAGTTAATCTTAGACTATATAAATAAATTGTAACAAGATGGTCCAAAATAGGAAGAAAAATGCATTTTATCATTAATTTAACTGAACATTAATAGAGAATTTTACCGATTACTTGAGACGGGTTTCAGAAGCAAATGAATGGTTGGGTGACCAAAACGAAATAGCCAAAATCTGTACCTATAATCTTATATTTTACGCCTTATCAAAATAGAGAAAATAAAATCCTTCTTAAACAGCAAATGACAGTAAATATTTGCATGACGTAAATGTTGTGAAATATAAGTAGAGTTCAAAGCATCTTATGCACAATTAGTAACTCGCAACTTATTTAAATTGAAATTCCGATAATAATAAATGTTAACTCAAACAATTAGCCAACCACTTACCCATTTTACGAAAAGAACTTTGGTAGACAAATCACAGTAGACGAACTAAAACCTAATGATATAGACCAATCTCAAGGTTGAAATAGTGTAGCTTTTAACTGATTAGTATAACAAAATGGGCGAATGACGGAAAAACCTTTTTAGCTGTTTTTAATGACAGACAAGCTAAAACTTTCTTATTTTAAATTCTTTCAATTACCTTGCACATGCTGTAACAATTTACTTAGGAAGCTTTTAATTTCACCGACTTCAAATATGCAAATGAATGTGCAACTATTATCACTCCTTGAAAATTCAGAATTCCCAACCAAATAAGACGTAATTGCCACAATGTTGTTAAGGCACGTCGGCTCAACAAAATGAGTACCGTATTCATTAGAAGTTACCGGTCGGTTATGATTATAATAATTTAAATCTTTTAGACTCTGATTTAGTGGTTCTCTAATGTAGCCATAACGAAAGTAGCATTTTTACGATAAAGGGTGAAACGAACCCAAATAAAATCTACCATGATGATAACTACCACAATTTCAGTCCTATTTTAAGCAATAACCGGCTAATTTATTAAATTTATTATATTAAATTAATAATGAAAAATCAAGCCGAAGTTAATATTGTATCCCATTTTAAGGCCGAAAATTTCATAGACTCTGCTTCAGATTTATGACTAAGGTCAATCATTATTTATGGTAATAAATTCCATTTATGAATAATTTTAAACGGATCCGGATGGTATTAAATTATCTTAAACCATTTATTTAAAAATCGCCATGTAATCTAGGAACCAGAACTAGTATTGCCAGAAACTAATCAATCCTCCTTTCAAATAAATGATCACAATATTTAACGAGTTTCTTGGCCCTCTAAAAGACAGTTTATGATAATTAGACTGATACTATAATCGAACGTGCCCTTTATTAAGGCGTACAAAACTCTATAAAACATTTATTGAACTAGTCCGTTGACTTCTCTAAAGTTGTCTGCCGTAAGTAGATGTTAGTAGATTTTGACGACTTTTCGGAATGCGGTTAGAATAATTTTAGGGTTTCATAAAAGATAAATAAGTCCTATGGAACTTGCCGAAAGTTTTCTGTGAGAAATCTTGCTGTACAACTACGAAAGCAAAGGAATCTCTGAACAAGTCATCACGGAAAATTTGAGATACTGGATAAAATGCCTCTACTATCTGCAAAAAATGGATAACTCTAAATATGTAGGTGTATAAATAGTTGATTAAGACAACTTCCGGTTTATGCTAATTGTTCAGTGAGGAAGAAGTCGAAATTCGATAGATGAATTCTATTAAACATCAACCACAACTAAAAGGCGCGTGGAGAAGAGAAATTATATGCTCGAACTCTCAGCATTTTCGACTTTTTTGCAAAAAAATTGAGAAGAGAAGGTACTAGTAGATTTGTCATTATAAATCCCATTGATGATCTGTCAGATAGCATCTTTATCCCGACGATGGGTGCTGCTAAGATTATGCTTTAAAAAGACAGACACTACAGTATTGTGCCATCTGGGGTTTCCGTTTGAAAGTTATTATGAGACAAATTTTGGAATCGCCATATGTTATATATTGTAGGGCATCTGACACTGAACTCCTAGTGGTGCCAATTATACCATTTTAAATTATATCCGCTGAAATGGGAGTAGCATTAAAATTTAAACATTGAACAAACCCATGGAGCAGAAGTCACGAGAATAGTGTAGCACAAAAGTGTATTGAATAGAATAACTGTAATAACGTAATAACTTAGAAGTTCCGCTAGTAATCTCACAGGGCCAACAATCTAGAAAACTCGGTAATATAGCAACTTAACGCAGATGCCAATAACCCAAGGCAGAGCACAAACACGTTATAGTCAACACGCGTGTATTAACGAAATTCAATCTTACTCCGTATCGGCTTAAACAAATAAGCTTAATTATCAAGTGTCTATTATCAGTGGGGAAAATGAGAAAGAAATTACATTTTTATTCGTAGAAGAAATATTGGGAGCAGGGGGAAAATAACAATAACCCCCAAGAATGTAAGGGCGGTACTGACAGAAGGTATTTTTTTACACGAGGGTACACATAGGAATGTATTAATGGCACATCACACAGGCCATCAGGTATCCACACAGGCATTAAGGGAGGTATGCAGGCAGGGATGATTTACCATTAACAATGGTGAATAAGAATGGAAACCACACATGGACTTGGAGAAACAGAGTATAAACCAACGGTGAATCAGAAAGGACCAATGACTGGTATAGTAGGGTTACACACATTTTTATTATAATAGAATATCAGGTATAAAAATACAACACTTAATACGAAAATGTAGAGAAGAGGTATTTGGGTCATCGTTTTGGCCCAATGCACATAACATGAAATTAATACGGATACGTTCGGAATAAACATGAATAAGTATCTAATAAATTTTTGATTTTAAATCACTACAGTGATCTAGCTTTAAACTAAAAAAGCAATTAACTTGATGATCCTGGAGCGTAGATAAGTTAGGATTCTCCTGATTCCCTGACTCTCAGTCCTACCGTTTCTATTCCCCTTAAAACATAACTGCCTTCCCTTCCCTCCTGTTTAGACGTTTCTTCCAATGTTTAGAATTTACAAATATGTTTAAATTGCAATGAGAAATTAGTATACATAATAAAAAATAAAATCATATAAAAGCACACAACCACTTAGGGATGAGTAAACGAAGATCATAGCTTGTGGAGTTCGTGTGCAGAAGCCTCCTCAGCCAATCAGCAATCAATATCCGTGCAGCTTGACGTTGTTTGTATATAAGGATTAAGCTCGTGGACAGCGACTCATAAGGGGCTCTGTTTGCTTTAAAATTCTTACTATCTCATCCCATACGGAGCTCTGTTCATAAAATAAAGTTCTTACTATCTCATCGCTTACGGATCAATAAACCCTCTCCACTCCACACCTTTCTTGTTCTCGATACTTTGGGAGCAGCCTAGTTAATTTTGGGAACAAGTCTATGATAGAGGACTCTGCTAGACGCTATCTGGACTGCATAGGAGAATTACCTAGTTGTAGCAAAAAGGCTTACTGGTGTAGCATCCGCTACAAGCTGTTGGGACCATATATCACTAAGGGTAGCAATAACGGGCGAGGGGAGTGAGAATATATCGTAAGGGAAACGATATGGGAATAATGTAACACTGAATACGGGTTTATTCTGAGAACAGTGAAGTCGCTAGATATTTTCTTACAACTTGGTTACAATTGTAAACGTTCACTTTGAAGATTTTTCACTACCTGTAAGTAGTTTTCCATCCTCAATTTCTTCCTTGCTTGTGCAGTGTATCTTAGTTATGTAATTCGCACAAATTCAAAATTTTGCCCTTTTTGCTGATCAACAGCTCACTTTCGAGCAGTATCTCTTTTCCATAGAGCCTTACTAATTATTCATACTCGCCGATGCAGCAACCGTTTTTTTTTCTTGTAGCAAACGGCTCTAGCTGATGAATTTCAGTCACATATGTAGGCTATTCTGACATCACAGTGCTGATGGTTTCATACTTCCTCTTCCACCTGCTACCCATAATATTGCGTGCTAGTTAAACGTTTTAAGACTTGATTTAATCGTAGATTTCAGCTCCGGAAATAGTGAATTGGATTTGATGTACATCCTTAATATTTAGCTGCATCGGTTCTGTATCTCTCGGAGCCTTGTCTTTGGTTTGCAGCTTCTGGGTCTCAGCTCACACTTTTCCCCAGAAATTGGCAGATTGTAAATAGTCGCTGGCGGTAGTGCGTTGATATTTTGCTCTGTAAAAGAAGGTCCCTGATTCGCTTGTTGTACTAAAACATTACTAGTTTCATTGATCGCCCTAATGTCCGTTAGGCTGCTTCATAAAGTAACAACTCACCTTTGGCGGTAACTAAATTCACAATCTCGTCATCTTGATCACCTTTCTCACCTTTCACTATATTATTTACATTTGCCAGGTTCCCTTTTGCGGAAGAATTTGCAGTTTGCAGCTCTCTGAAGGTGGAGGAACTCGATCCATGAGTTAGTCAGCTTGGCCGTTGATTTCTCTGACACATGCAATTTGGAGATGTCATGATTACTTCGACTGAATTCCCATTTACGGTATCCGTGCTTTCATCCTCCTTGGGTGAAAATTTTCCACTTAGTTTTTTTGTATTTTGTATGTTTTGTACCTACCTTACGTATCTCATCCGCGTCATCAATATATCTACTCTAGGCGCTCACGTGTTAAGTCGTAGAACTAAAAACAGGACTCAGAAAGAAAGAGAAACTACGTCCCCATCGTAGCAAACCAGCTGAAATTGTGAAAGATTAACAACATATAAACGTATAATCATGTAGGGATAACTAAGTCTCTACTAAGGTCACCAAACGATAGAGAGGGCGATTGGGTTAAATAATTCCGGGGAGGGAGGGGGGAGAGGGAAAGGGGTAGGAAAGTAGAATATTCATAAATACATTTGCGATTAGCATTAAAATAATCATGAACAATTTATTATTACACCTAAGAAGGATTCATTTTAATCCTTTTTCAGCAGTTTTATACTATGCTACAAATGATTTTTTTCTTTAACCTTATTAGTACTCGGCTTTAAATAAAATTAAAAAATGAAATTCAATGTATTGTTCGTGGCTCACAATAATTTTTAATTTCATATATGGATGAGACTTTTATCTCCTTGGAAAAAGAGAGAGGCAAATTAAGCATCCGTTTGCTGATTTGAATCAGTCAATTTTGAGTGATTTTGCAATAAATTCCAATGTAGTCTTTCATACGCTAGAAATACATACTGTAATTATAATGCCATAGTAAATATATGATTTATTCACCAATAATATATTTACTTTACCTACAGTATGAAGTAAAATACCAAGTTAAAATGAACACATCTTCACATTTAATAATAATAATAATATATTTGAATAAAAATATGCATTGCAATAAAATAGTTCAATATTCAAACTGGTAATCATTTGAATATGGTGTAGATTTAACTGTTTCTGGATAATTCTGCTGGTAACCATAAGCATAACCTTCATATCCTCCTGTCGAATTAAGCCTCGGATCATATGCATAGCTTTGAAAACTAATGCTTGGGTTTGACATCGGATGAAACATTTGAGTTGAAGCAGCCCTCCCCCCACTATCATTTTCTTCAAGTGTTTCAAGCATAGAAGGTGGGGATGTAGTTGATTGACTTTCATTAATTTCTGGTGTCGGTTGGTGTTGTTGAAAGGAGTTTTGTGGTGAATAGTCCGACTGATTCCATTGATATTCCTCTTTCTTAATAGACTGACTATTCCAGTAACTTTGATGGGAGGTTGACGGTTGATGAGGGGCAGTACTTCCGTCAGTATTTAGCCTTGAAGAAACTGATGAGATTGAGGCCAAACGTTCCTGAGCGTCGTAATGCATTTTAAGGATACGTTGATGAAGGTGGGCGAGAAGTTTTCTGCGTAAATCGTCATCTTCTGAACTCATCACCGGCTTGGCACTAAGATATCGGGTCAATTCTGTAAAGCATTCGCGGAAGCCAGTTATACGGTCCTCCAGAATACGCATTTCTGCGTTCAAGGCGGTACCTTCAAAATTATATTAAAAATATATTATCATTCATAAATATTATAAATATATTGTCATCAAAAACAATATTTTCGAGTTGAATATCTACGAACAAAAAAACCAAACACAGATAAATATGCAGCATAATTTGAACTAGCAGCAGCAAATCTCAGCTTATACCTATGTACATGCATGCTGTAAGCCATCAAGCATGTTGCTGCTGATGAATTGGAAGTAGTTAATCCCAGCAGCCTCTTCAGTCCTACAGAGAAGCACTTGATAGTATGCAGCCCAAGTTGAGCGTGGCGTGGACCAGTGAGGAATCCGGAGGCCTGAGATATATTCAGTCACAATCCCAAGCTACTTTAGACGGAAGTAATCATTTTGGCAGGATTATTACTGCTACTCATTTTTGAATATTTTGTACATTGGTCCACCCTCCTGTTTTTTATTTTTATAGACTTTTATATCCTTTCATTTTATCTGAACTTATCTAGTGGATTTTCTATAATGAACTCTTATTTATACCACACTTTCTAAATTACAAACACGCATACTCAATTTGATGAAAAGACTACCAAAATTGTAAGTCCAACCTAGTAAAAGTCAGACTCTTTGTGACCCTTCCACATTTAAATCCCCTAAAAACATTAATTATTCAATAGCATGACTTTTAAATGGAATTTATTCGCAATCAAAGTATTATATGAATTTCGCTCTCTTCCTGATTAACCCTCAATATCGAAAATGAAAATTACCTAACAATAAATTCGATGATCGATTGAAATAGAAGAAGATGACATTCAGGTCAGAGGTTAGAATGCCAAATAGAATAAGAGCAAGCCTTAGCATTATTGTGCTCGATTCATGGTTTATACTGTTATTAACTTTTCAACGTTGGAAGAAAATGAATTGAAGTGGCAAGACCGACCATCATAATTAAACAACTGGTCAATAAACACTAGACATCATAGACAAGAATTTACCCTGTAATCCAGATGTCGGATAATGAAATTTGATTTTGGAACACGAAATATTGTCAACCCGATTCTAAAAATCAAATAAAGTAAGACTCTTTGATACTTTGACTTAACTCTCAACATTTTTTCGATCCCCTTCCAGTTACCACTAGGTGAATTTTCTGTTAACTGATTTCATTTGCTACCTCAAAACGACAGCAAAATTGTATTGCCTTGATATGGAGGATTATAATACCTGAGGGATTCCCCGAATATTTCCTAAAATTCTTTGAGTAAAATATCATGTTTACGCCTTCGCGCTCCCTTGAACTGCATTCGATTGACGGAGTTGGAGAATATTGAATAGCGAATTGCTCTCACCTCCTTCGCGATAGCTCAGAATTTGCCTATAAGTGTCCAACGGCACGCCGGCTAAAAGATTAGCGGTGCAGACGCTCTATTCTCGGGCTCTCCCTCATTCCTCGCTTATTCTTCTTTCTCTCTTTCTCCATTTTCTCTATCTCAATTTTTAATCGTTATGTTTAATAAATTCTGCTTCACTCTTGATCCAATCTTCTGGATCAGTGGCACTGTTGCTTGTGATAGCTTTACCATTAGTCGATACACCAACAGCACTTATAATTTGGCACTTGCGATTGAATTCTAAACCATTTGCACGACTCTCTTTGTATTTTGATGTTATTACTGCGATAACTCATCGCGGTTGTTGCCGTATATTTAGATATGTTTGAGGTTAACGTAACTGGTTGTGATGCCAAAATAGTACTTTGAAGTATACTCGTTGATAACTTTGCCAATATTAGTTGTAGAACTAACGAGGTACTTAAACCGATGGAACGGAAGTCCAGAGAACTGAATAGAACAAAGAATTCATTGAATAGGATAGCCTACAGGAATGCAATAGCGGTACTGACAGGTGGTATTCAATAGGCGGGGTACACACACAGGGATATATTAAAGTCGGTTCACACACAGAGGTCGGCAGGTAGGCGTTACATATTCTAAGCCTTGAGTGTGGTGGTCAATAAAGTATGCATAAGCTTGGGACGATGTGTGGTTAATTCCATAATTAATCTATACTTCAAATAACCACAGTTACTTTAAATATAATAATTATTACATTTAAAAAAATCGTTGCTGCTCATTCTTTGCTTTAAGATATCTTGACCATCCACATAATAAATACTGTTGTAAATTAGTAGTCATTGGAAAGCACCTTATATACAAGGTATGTTAATATGCAATAGCTTAAAGTCTACGAGATGTATGAAAAATGAAAATATGGACCAGCAAGTATAAAGAATGAAAAAGGTAAGAGGAAGCGACCAACTTGTCATAATGACCACAATCCTCCTACTCAGCAAGGGACTTAAAGGTAAGTATATAATGGCTTGCCCTTTGGTCTACGCCTCGTGTCCATTGTCATTCTCCTTCCTGGCACTGACGAATATCATTCAATATAAACGTATTTAATCTCACCCATCAATCCTGGAGTCATTAATGAGAATACGGATAACTCAATGTTCCGAAATTAAAACAAAGTATGACCCGTGATGATTCGTAATTACCAACTTATTCTTGTCTCCTCCTCTGTTTCATACCTTATTGGACTTGTTTGCTGTTCCCTTTACTCAGGTGATATCAAATGATTAAAATCTTTTGGGACATTTATGCGTCCATGGGTAATCATAATAGCATCATACTGCTAATAGACGTTACTACTGTGGATGATTCGCCAAATGGGAAATTGTGAAGCAGTACTAACTATTAAGGTAAAATTAATTTCCTATTAGTGGTTCAAATAACGTCATTTCTAGTATGAAAGTTAAAAATGTGTTATGTGAATCCTTATCACGATTCTGTAACGGGAAGGTAATCTTAAAATTTATAAAAGAATAAGTAGAAAGGAAAAGCTAGCTATGGGCAATTAGAAATATCTGATAAGTTTAGTTGACTCTAGTTGCCATCATAAACATAAGGTCGGAAATTTTTTTCCATCACATGGCCTAGTATTGACTAGAGTGACTTAACAAATACAGTGTTTTGAAATTTGCATACTTACCATCACTCAGAATGCGTCGATTGAATTCCACCGTCGCCTCTAAAATTTCCGCCTTTTCCAATTTTGTCGAAGTCTACAAAGGGGGAAATGCCTGGTGTTAAAGTTGTAGAATTCTATGTCTACAATGGCCCTAACTGCGACACAATGATTTTTTAACGGTTACTCATCTGACGAATAATGTCGCAAAACCAAATGGCTTCACTTAGCGTACTGTAGGTAGTGTAGTCCATACAGAATTTATTGAAGCATATAAAATAGGTAAAACATTTGAATATAAAAGGGCATAAAATTGTACGAAGGATGGGAATTTGGACCAAGAAGCATAAAGATGACAAATCTTGATAGCAGGCGGCCATGTGTCTCAGGTTGGCTAAAGTGCACATAATATAATGGCTACTGATGACTATCTAGCCTGATCTAGCCAATAGCCACACAGCTCACAGTTCGGCTCCTCCACCTGTCCACTCTGCATGAAGAGGCGCGCTTCGGTTTGGTTCAACAAAGTTGCGAGCCTACTTCTAATGGACTTGGGGTTTATAGTGTTTTAATTTGGCCTCCTTACTACAGGTTTTTCCGCTCGCTTAGCCCTGACGCTTGTTTCCCTCCTTCAAATTCACAATTGCTCTTTTCACTTCACTTTTCTCCTATTTCTTCCTCGCAGTCCAACCCAACTCTTATTTTTCTGTTTTCTGTTAACCTTAAGGAAGATCATTAGTTCCTTGAAGGGTTATGTAGCCTAATTTGGTCGGCTGAGCAAATCAGCTATACTGACAGGTTTAAAGCCACTTTAAAGTATATTTTCCTAAAACAACATGAGAGGAGAGCAGAGAATTCAGGATAGGTCTCAACCTAATCATCCTGAAACACTGCTAGGACTTTCTAATTTTCCAAAAAGCAGTAGTAATCAAATCAAATATTCACCGGTTCTCAACAGGTGAAAAAACTGCTCTGAAAAGTCAGGATGTCCTAGGTACATTACGAATGAACAATATTATTATCTTTATTTAAAAGCAAAAAATTACAGACAGAGATTAGATGTCACGGTGAGTATCCACTAATAGAACTTAATCTGTCATTGATGTTATTATTTACCAGTAGGAAGAAGCAAAAGAATCTATAAAGAAGGTATGACTACTGCGATGACAAGATCTTATAAGCTACTTAGTGTCCACGTAAGGTTATCGCACTTCCTCAACATTTTGAAGAAAAAAATGAATTGAAGTTGAATGTCCTATCATCATAATTAACCTCTGGATATCGTGGACAAGAATTCATCAATCCAACTGACGAAATATGAAATTCGGATTTTAGCATTTGAACTGCTCATTAAAGCAGGACTTTAACACATTGACTTTGCTCTCAACATTTATTCGATCTTCTCTCCATATCTCGATTATGGTTGCTTTCCCACAGTGAAAATTGCAAGCCTTTTTTAAATAAGTAATAACTTCTACCGGATAGTAGCATTAGAAGAATGGAGAAACTACAAAGTCTAAAATTTGAAGAAATTATTAGACGCTTCATGACCGAAAAGCAAATGGCAATTAGTGAGCAATATGCTTTAAAGTATTGAGGTTCTGTATTTGGCCTGTCGAATCATTGTCTATAAGGAAAACCACAGGTAATTTTCACAAAAGTTAGGCTTTCAATATTCCGCTCATCTGGAAATAAAAATAGACCTTCTAGAGCTGAGTTTAACATTTAAAAGCATAGCAACATAAGCAGGAGATGGACACTTCAAGGTTTTAATCATCTTGTGATAATTCAACCTTCTTGAATAGAGTAGTAACTAACTCGCACATTTGTCAGGTCAAAATGAGCTAGTAGGCCAAAAAATCCATGAGGAGAAGGGGGGGTAGGGGTGACCCAGTTTATGAGAAAAGGCTATTCGTGGGGTCCCATCTCCAACCCAATCCCACTCTCCCCCTATTTCCTTTGAATAGTTGTGCAGATGCGTAGCCAACACGGCCAGGTGGCAGCTTTGAGTAGGAGAAACCAGCTGCTCGTCCTGTGTCCTCCCCAAATATGAAAAGAGGAGTAATTAAGAAGGGCAATTTATTATCCATTCATTCAGAAGACTTGAGGCTCACTTTAATCTCTAGCATTATCTATTCTGATCTAATTTCCGGGATGAAAATCCCTGGCTGATTGTTGATCGACTGACCTGGAATTCGGACCAACGTGACTCTCAGAGATATTAACAGATTAAAGCGAAAAAAAGAATTAAGAGTAGAATCCAAATTTACTCGAATGTTAAGATTGAAAATTTGTGTTATCAAATCGGAAGTTTATTAATGATCGCTTTTAAGCGTCGCCAACACGATAATCTAAATAGTTATTTTGAGTGAATGAAAGTTAGTCAGCTCTCTTGGTCAAAAATAATTTTTTTTTATTTGAAGAGACAAATATATTTAGATAACATGGCTTGGCCAATGAGCTTTGAACATTACAAACATGAACGGACCCGAGTTAAATCCAGATATTTGAGCTCTCTAACACATAAAAGCAAAGCATTGAAATTATTCTCTTCTTCTACCCACTCTTTTAACCATTAACTTGAACTATCTAAATGTTTCCTGTGGTTTTATTTTTGATAAAGTGTTTGCTTGACGATGGGTAAGTTAATAATAATGTAGAGAACAAAGTGTCATTCATGTGAAGAACCCTATATAGTTTTGAAATGGTTTTAAAATTCTTTTAGTAATTATGTGGGCCGGTGGTGCAGTGGTTAACGGCCTCGTCTGCAGGATTAGGATCACATGTTCATGCCCAGTGAGCGGCGTAACCAACCGCATTAGTTATGTTTGGCTGGCAGAATTCGAGTTTCTCAACAAAGAGGGTTAGAAATCACTATCCTACGTATGGTTTGGAACTGTTATTTTCATTATTATTATTATTATTATTAGTGGCAATTATAGTTATAGTAAAATATTTTAATTACAATCTGAATATAATTGAATTAATGAAAAAAAGACAACTTATCCACAATTATACGACATTCCTGATCAATATGCTAGATCTTACTCGGTTTTACGCATATTATTTGTGAAGTACAATATATTTGAATTTAGATAAAGCATACTCAGCTCTGTGAAGCTACAAATGTAATACAGATAAAGCCCATAATCTTACCAATAGAAAAGCTACATGCGAAAAGACACAGAAACTGTTGCTCACTAGTCTTAATAATGTATCAAACACATTCACACCAAATATTTAAATATGAAAATCGATATCCTTTTGACTTTTGAAAGGTCGACCTCTGAGGTTACTTCCAGATTAAACAAGCTTTAATGAAATGCAACAGTCAACCATTGTCTAAATCTTCGAAAAGAAAAGACCTGATGTAGACATCATGGAATTTGCCAAATAATCCAAAGCATGAAATCTGATTTGTAGAATATGAAATAGTGAACTGGCAATTAAGCAAATATTGAACAACTCGATTTCAAACTCAAATTAATTAAGACTCTTTTGGTTCATTGACTTTATTCCCAACTCCTTTATTATACTTTGCTCTTGTCAGATTTCATTCTATTTTTTTGCTTTGCGGTGGATTATGGTATAATAATAAGGCAATAATCAGAAATGATTAAAGTGATTCCAGGCTTCAAAAAATGAAGTAGTCATTAAGTTTGTGGTCTGAAGAACTTCTAAATTTAACCCACCTTGACCTATTAAATGAGAGAATGAGAATTAATCGTTAATTAATTATTAGAAGAGGTCAGTTTTCGTCAATAGTGCCAATGACAATTCTCTATTAAAAATTGATTGATTACTTTGGAGCATGTGGCAAAAAATGAGTTGCTAGGTCAAGTGTCTGGTATGGAGTGTAAATCCTATATCGCCCCCTATTCGAGCCCCTCTCTCTCGCATGTACTCCTCACCTAATCCCCCACCCCTTCCCCCTCCTCCTTCATATCTTCTACTTGCCATGTGTTTGAATTAAATCCCTTTCGTGAGCATCTGCCTTGGCTAGATCTGTTAAATGGCTCCCATTTTAGTTATTATTATAATCCACATCGAGGCAAAAAATTTTACATTTTTCCGTTTTGGGAAATGGATTTAAAGTAAGTCCAATAAAAATGAGAAAATGGAGAGTAAAGTCAAAGCATCAAAGAGTCTTACTTAACTTGATTTTGGATTCTATTTGTACAATATCTACTTAATTCAATTAAATTTTCAAAAAAATTACAAATCTATTTATTAATAGTTTGCTTAATTATGATTTTCCGGTCTTATCCGCCTTAATGCATTCTTTTCTATGTAGGTCGACAAAGCAGGATGATCTTAGCATAGCTGAGAATGTTAAAATCTTAATATCGCAGAACTCATAAACCAGTATTCACTCACTAGGAATTATATTATAACAGGGCACCGATAATATCGATTTCTGGGCAGACGGCCAAAATAAATGCGCCAATTTTTAAAAAACTGATGTACAGATAAAAAAGCAGCTTTAAGCCATACCACAAATCCTAAATTATCTGCTCCAGAGGTACAACTCTATATCCGTTAGTTAGATCTCATTTTTGACCTAATAAGTGTCTGACATTAACTTCCCACCTATATTACTCAATATTGGCAAATAATGGGAGGGATATTGGTTATTAGTTAAAACCAGAATGGTTTTTGGTTTTAACCAACCAAACCACTCTAGAATCTGAAGTGTAAAATTTCATATCATCGCAAAGGATCATGTTCATAGGCCAATCTAATCGAAAAATGACACGTGGACATTATGAGATTAGTAACTAACGGAAACTGATAGTCTATTGACCCTAACAAGACATAAAACTTTGGGACCGTACCTGTTTTTGAGCCCCAAGGGGAATTATCCTTCGAAGTTCAGACAGAAGGTAATTGATTCTATCGCGGCGTTTTTTCTCAATTATCTGTAAGTAAATCAATTTTAATAATAATACCAACAGAAATTTGTGCATAAGGTGAAAGAATTCTGCTTTTAACCCACCCCTCTTCTTCGTTTCCTCTCCATTTCAGTGGATGTCTCACAGGAACTAACACAAAATTAAATTAATTGATTATAAGAAGGACAATTAATGATGATAGCCGATAGAGATCAGCAATACAGAAAAATATAAAGACATCTACCGATTAAATAAAGGAAAAAGTGCAATCTATGGCAATTTTCCACCAACCATCGGTTATATAAATTAATGATAGTGTAAAAATTAAATTATTTAATTAAAGCATACTTACAAATTATCGTCCTCCTCAATGTAATCATCAGGAGAAGGGCAATGCATATCAATAGATTGTATCTTTGACAAGACTGGTCTAAATTCCTAAATTTATAGTGCTAATGTACGGAGAGAAGCACATGCTTCTGATTGGACCGCTTCCGATAGGATATAACAGCCAATCATAAATTAGCACAAAAAATATTGCGAGTCCGTGAGCGCAAAGCGCCTACTGTCGTATGGTTAGGCCGAATCGCAATGGCATTTTAAATAAAATATTAAATAAAGAGGAGAAAAATGAAGAATTTTGAACTAAGCGCACAATAGACATGAAAAATGAAAATGTTTTGACAGTATTAAGAGATGTCAAATATTTAAAATTTTATGCATTGAACGACTTGAACGATTATTTGTAGAATTTTAATCAAACTATAAGATCTATTCTTAAACAGAAATGCCATTTTGATAGATATTTTATCATGATAGTTGGTTAATTCGATTAATTAATCCAGCAAGTTTTAAAGATTTTTAAAGGAATGAAATAATTTTGATTACTGAAAAAATATCGTTAATATTACAAATAAAATAATTAATTTTATTGAATTTTATGTGTTATTTCCAAAATATTTTTCACACAAACACTCGCATTTATCTTGAGCAGATTTTACGGACTTAAGAATAACTGGCAAATTGAATTTTATCGAACTCTACTACTATAAGACTGTGCCTTACTAACTCAGGTAAATATCCGCCCAAATTAATCAACCAGCGAATATGATCAGTATGCTGCAAATATGAATTCACTCAGGAAGCGGAGGACAAATCTTAAAATTTAAACATTGGAACATTAATACGCAGCAGTGAATTACACCCAAGAATTTAAAACTACACTGCTTGAATTCAAGGGAAAAAATTCGCAGTAAAAGTAGTCTACTTCCCGTGCCGCACACTAGGCCGCTTTAATGTGTTCAGTAGATTTTCTGTTTCGAAAAATTATAGCACATATTTGCATTGCCGCGCCTAATAAATAGAGAAATTGACAGATGATGAGATTAAGCAACTCGATTTTTCTACATTGGTTGATTTATTGTATCAAAAACTATCCTTATCATCTAAATCACATAAATATCAACTTTCACAAACTAAAAACATGGAATTCCAAAAGCAATTTCAAGAAATTTGATTTTCTTTAAGAATTCAGTGATATAAATTTCGATTCATTTAAACCATTTGAACAAAGGATTGCGTTACTTACACTATTTAAAAGGGATTATATATCTCTCAGAGTAATATTTAAGGGAACGAAAAGAGTATTAACCGAAATATTTCAATCTAGATAGTGGTTAGTTATAATTGTCATAGTTACTATTTATTTACATTTATCATTTAATTTTAACATTTGACCTTCTTAGGTGTTTACCTGAAAAAAACGGTGACTTCTATTCAGGAACTGAATTTTAGTCGACTGAGCTCTGTCCTGTCTCTCCAACTTTGGTTAGGATGTTGGGTATTCATATATATTATAGATGGCTTTTTATTCGACTTAATTAATATTTGCTACGAAATTTAACTGTAATTCATTCTGTCAGATCAGATTCCTTCTATTTTCAATAGTTCAAATGATGTCATTCTATCGTCATTAAAATAGGCTTAATCGCAAACGTTTTTCCGTTTAAAACATGTTTAAGGCTTTGATAAATTCAGATCGTACTAATAAGAATATTTTCAAATTCATTAAGCAAAAGTCCAAGTAACAATTTATGACTTTTATTGATTAGCACCAAAACACTAGCACAATTTGAATTTCCAAAGATATTAAGTGAAGGAGATCATACACTTTGTTTTGTGTACTACTGTCTTTGCTGAGATGCCTAAACTCCTTTTGATCAAAGAAAATCCAGCTTTGCCTCATTCTATTACCATCTTAGGTTTCCATAAATAAACTTATTGTGTGTTCATAAATAATATCATTCTTTTTATCTTAGATATAAACTCACATATTCAAAATAAGCTTGGAAATATAAATTTGTCTACAGCACACATAGCTTTCAGAATTTAGTTCATTAAAAAGGGAACTCTGTGAGTCTTTATGGTCACCTTTCTGTATTTTAACTTTATTTTCCACCTTTGACTTGTAATAAATAGTTCTGAAGGTTATAGTCATAGAAACATTTTCTTAAAAATGGAGAGTGGTTATATGGCCAATTCCTATTTGGCACAATTGATGTATCGGATAAGAGGAAATTATGCCACAAAAATTAGGCGCTACTAGAACGCTAGTAATCTCTATTAGTGTTCAAAAACACAAAACATCGGATACACCAAGTGCAAAAAGGAAATTGATAACGGTTTTGGCTATTCGATTTTAGCCTTCATAGGATTTCCCTTATGGAGGAAACGGAGGAAAATATTTGTTCTTTGATAAATGCTTTCTCATGAATATGACCTGTAGAAATGATTATCACAAGAAATCAGGCCTTAAACACCTCATTTCCTACTGAGTTCAATGTTAAGAGACTTGGACCTTCGCTTAATTATGCGCAAATACCAGAAAGACTGCGAGAACCGGAATTTGGTTTCCACAAGCTTCAATCCGATTACAAATCAGAATTTAGCTAAAATGAACATAAAGAAGATGGGTCAAATAAATAAGCAAATGAAAAGTAAATCAAGAAGATATTTTGGTTAGAAAAGATATTAGGTAATTTTTAAGTCTTATTTTCTCATTGACAGAATGCTCTCTGTCTCCTCTTCTAGATATTTACCTTTCAATATTCAAAAGTGACAAATTACTAGCTTTAAGATTCATAGTTTTCCATTCTATGTCACTGAATGAATGTCTAAGCGATAGGTGTTTTTAATCGAAAAAATAGAGAGACAGCATATACAAATCAACCACAAAAATTTCTTTTTAAATTTATTTGTCTTCTGAAGACGGTAGAGTAGAAAGATTGATTTATTTTACTTTACAATTGTCATAAATCACCGTATTTCTTAATTCTGTACAAGTTAAAGATCTTAACATATCCTCAGATATATTTCATTTAATGGCAGCTAATCAAAAGAGTTAATGACTCCAGTTGAAATAATCCCGACCTTATACATTCCCACCCTATCATACTAGTGAACTTGGGTCACCCTTCAT
>CAADRB010000014.1:527438-624815 GCA_900708905.1 Hymenolepis diminuta | reverse complement strand
ACGGAATGAGGGGAAGGCAGAGATGAAGGAGGAAACGAGTGGAGTTAAATAGAAAACATTTATATGTAGGATGTGGACTTTCGCCATCTAAGTAGGAGGAGAGAGAGTAGTTTATTTTGAAGCAGTAGTTTAACCTGTTAAATGAGTTTAAAGTAGTTCTAATCCTAAGTAAGGAACAGGTGAAATGGGGTACGATAACGCAGCGGACCGATTTTGGATCCTTTGTTCATTGTCAGTTAGAGTAAAGATTTGAGCCGGTAGGCACCCAATACAAAGAGAGACTGAACAAGTCTAAGTCAGTGTGGCTGGGCACTGCAGGTTTATGCGTCCTATCTCTGTATTATGGTTTCACTTAATTTTAAATAACTTGTATGACAGAAAGATCTCAAAATATTTATCTACGTGCCCTCTTTAAAACACTTTTACATTAATATTGAGATGATTTCTATGTTACAATATTGGAGATCGTGGAGATTTCTTTGCTTTTTTAAAAATATTTAACACATTGATAGAAGGCCGAACTGGAGCTCATAAGCTCCAACCGGATTATCCATTACCAAAATTCCATGCTCGTACTTGGAAATTACTGCTGATTGGTACAGTTATTGGCCAACCAGGTAGTTAATAAATTCCGGGTCTGGAGGAACGTCAAGGATTAGGACGATCAGTGAGGATTGCAGTGATGTCACTAGCATGGCAGCTTAATGTGAGCTCATTACGCTTTAAGATGACTGCAGATATGGAAAGTCCTGGAGTGCTCTAAGTAATTGAAAGCATCCCTTCTTTTTTAATTAAAGAAAATCAGCGTTTATCTACCTAGGTCATTATAAATATTATTAACTAGTATAAACGGAAATAGATTTCATATTCATGAGCTCGTTTAATGGTTCCTTAAAAAGCATTTTTAAATTGACTCACCTATTATAGCCAACAGAAAAAGGGTTAATTGTTATTTTATTTCAGTGGAAGATAGAAAAGTTTCCACAAAATATTCGTTTTACAATGATAGTCAGGTTTATAAATGCTCATTAATAAGCACATATTGTGATTTTGATGAATAAGGTTAAAGGACACCTAACCTTTAAAATGTTACCATGGCCTTTGATGTTATTACAAACAGCAATGTGAAATTAGCTATTTCTAATCATTAGAAGTATCCGAACATGGGGAACAACGCAGTTGCAGAAATTGAGAATAAAGTTAGAGTATCAAATGAGTCGTACTTCATTTGAATTTTAAGTTAAGGTGGCATAGTTCACTGCTTCGCGCTCTTACGTTTCAATATTCAAATGTTATTGTTTTTACCAAGTTTGAGCAAATGCCTGTCAAAAATGGTCGTTTTCGAGTCAAGAAGAATCAGTCCTGCCTCTTTACTTCGTTTTTCCTTCCAATGGTTGAGAAGTAAAAATGTCGTTACTTGCAATTCATCCGCTTACTGTTTTAACATAGCAGAGAAGAGGTATCTGAAAATTTTAGGCGATCATCGTTGCACATGTCAATGTCACCTTAAAATAACCGAAATCTCCTCTAATTGACACTGACTTTGACACTGTAAAAAGGCCAGCAACTTAAGAAATAAACATTTCTGAGGTCACATTAACTTTTGATGTGAAAGAGGTCATAAGAGACTGTGAAATAGGAAATTTCATTACTTCTGTGACACGTGTCTTACTCGGTCACTTTCTATACCACTATATTCAAAAGAATGTTCCAATTAAGTTAAAACTACACCATTTGAATAAAATGTTGTTTAAGTGGATGATGCTGAAAATGGAAAGCATGTTTGTAAAAAAAGCGAGTTAACGTATCGTCTCTGCCAATACCCTTCATCCCCTCTACAAGCTGATTGAAGAGTAACTCCTATAAACACTTTCTGATGTTTAATTTTTCAAGAACTTGTCAAGTTATCGACGAACTTAGTTGGTTGTGGGCAAGATAGTGGTGAATAATTATTGGAAGAACATCTTCAGATCAATGCAAAGATTGTCAAGACCTGTCATGCAACTCGAGACCACAAGGAAATGATTAAGCACACATCAAAATTCAAACAGCACTTCATGCCGATCAAAAATCAAGTTGCTCGGTTCTAAAATAGGACGTTACTTCAGATATTTATGCCAATGACTCCGAGCGAAATAAGGGGTGGGAAATAAAGGCACACAGACATTCAAGTAGTGACATAAATTCTTGATCGATTTTTTTTCTATATTCATTTGCACAGATGGGTGAGTTATCGTCGCGCCGTTTCTTGCATTGATTCTAATCTTATTGCACGGACGGATACGCTTACACAAAATGCTGGTGCGTGCGTATTCGCATTGGTTTCCTTTAGGTCGAAACAAATTAGTCACGCATACCCTATTGGCTTCTTCGTCGTTTCGCCAAAATAAATTAAATGCCAGCAGCGCCCTACAGTTACATTTGTGGTGCCTTGAGTATTATTCTTTTATCAAAATGGATCTTTGTTCAATTCTTTAGGTAAACATATTTTAGAGAGCATTTCTTTCTAACATATATATAGTTTGTCCTAATTCCATTTATCAAATTATTGCAAACATTTCGGAATGTGTGAATATATTAGCCTGATTGTAAAAAAAGACCGTTGACTGTAAATGGCCTGCTTTAATTTAGAAAAAAATATGGCGGGAGTGGAAGGAGGATGAAAATTTCACTAGCCTCTGGCCTCAAATTTGAGAGATAAGCGTCATCTTATCGGATTACGGTCCCAGTAAACTAGCTTCGATTGTTAGCACACTAATCGAATTACCGGAGGCTGATAAGAGGTGATAAAGACCTTATTAATTGAAATTATTCTACGAAAGTACACCTAGTAGACAAAATTCAAATTAGGAAGTCAGGAAGTCAAATATGTCACTCATATTCAACTGTTGACACAACCTTATGTATTATTTAATTAGTGAATTAAGTATTAGTGAAATTTAATTTTTTTTATTGCCTACTGAAGGTCTCCCATTCACGTTGGTTAATTAAATTCCTACATTTATTAACGTTCTTTTAGGACTGCTGATTTCTTATTCGCTAAGAGTAGTTATAATTAACCAAAAAATAAGCGAATTCTAGTCAATGAAATATTATTTTTTACTTTTAAGTTTTGATAATAAATATCTTACTCGAAAAATGATCATAGTATAGCTCCAATTGCTACAGACATTTTTCCACTTGATCAGACAACCCGTTTTGCAATCATTGCCATTGAAGGGGGCAAAATATTAGGGTAAGTAGATATACAGCTACAAAGGGTATGAAGAAAGGCAAAAGATTTAGCAATTATAATACTTAATGAGACTTATCAGAGAAAGAGATAGATAGAAAAAGAGGGCTAAACCGAAGAAGGTAGGAGCTAAAGATAAGGAGGAGTTAGCTGAAGAACCTGATTGTAGGAGTTGATCGGCAGGAGTTGGAGAGGAGCGAACCTAGTAGGTGTATGTTAAAAACACAGAAGAGATTAAGCCAGGGTATTTATAAGTTGGATGACAATTAAAATAGTTAAGTGGAAATGGTAAACCAGATGTGAAGGTGGGGGTGAATGCGCGACCATTAAGGAATTGAAATGGAGTGGGAGAGTACTGTTCGGTAATCATTTGAGTGTTCATAGGGCCGATGTAGGCATGACGACAAAATCTAGTGGATTGATAGTATCCAAAATCATTAACTCAGACTGCAAAGCAGTCAATCATTTAGTCGGAAAAAAATTCCTTAATTAAACATTCTAAATGAATAATCGTTTCTTTAATTATATAGTTGTCTACAGTTTCCAAAATCTGTATAAGGCGTTGAAAGCGGAAACCACTGTACTTAATAATGCTTTCAAACGCGAATGTAAACCTTCAATTTATTCGCAGCACTTTCCAAAATAGCAGATTGGTAAACCTAACCAAAATCCGAAAATGGCCATAAATGCGAGCAAATTTTCATCTGTCCGGATAAATAATGGACAGGAAAAAATTTCGTTATTCCTCCACCCACCGGTATTCCTAACTCCCACTTAAAGTTATGGATAGATTTTTCAGTTAGCCTTAAAAAATAGTGTCAGATAACAGCAGTTATTTGAATAAAACCGAATATCAATATTTACACTTTACATTAATCAATTTGCAGGCATGAAGAAGGACATGATGCTTATGAAAAAAATATTTTTAAAACTCAGTCACTCCCCAGATTATGCTTTCTTCTGCTAGCCGGTAAATCAAAGCCGGTTCAGAGAATGTTTAATTTCGAAAAAACAAAGAGCGCAAATTTTCGCCACTGAAAACGTACAACTAGTGTAATTTTCATCCGATTTCCTTCAAAAATATCTCAGACCAAGCCATGCAAGTCTTAGTGGTAAATAAATAAACAGCGGAAAATAGTTAGATGAGCCAAAGATACCGAATCCTGAGTTGAAGGAAATTTTTGGATTTTAGATGGCTCGAAATCCAATTAATGGTAAATCTCTATCACCTCAGGCTCAAGAGAGTTTTTTCTGGAAATTTCTTGTTTGATAAATTATTAATAGTGTGCAACTCTAGGCAAGATCAATTTTAAATTTAAATAAGTTGTAGAATGCATTTTACTCACAATTTCGTGACTGTAATTCTTCTTTAAATTAATTATTATGTCTTCTGCTTAGGAAGCAAAAATGGAGGAATAAAAATTTTTGTGAAAACACAAAAAACAATGGACTAAAATAATTAGCAGGTATAAATGAGCGATTGCTATCAGTGATCCCAAGTCATTATCATTCCTTTCGATATACGGGCATACGTCACTTATTACAGCTTGACAGTTAGTCGAGACGAAAAATATTAGCAGTCCGAAGGTGTTTTGACCTCTAAAAATCAATAACATGAAGAATTCCCTCTTGTGTCACCCATTCTCTCTCCGGGTCTGAGTCAATTGTAGTCCAATAATATCTATTGGACTGATAGATCATAGCAGCAGAAACTAGATGCCCTAGCATAAAAAACGGTGCAGTCTTATTTCATAATACCAGATCTGATTCAACTTTAAACTAGCGAAATCTAGTGGGGACAAATAGATTAAAGCAGTAGAATCTAGGTTTCCTAGCATCGCAACAGTGCTAAATGAGTCTCACTTTGCAACAGATATTAGCATCGAATTTAATAAAAGCTGAGCAAAAAGCTAAAATCACTAGATTAAGGTATCTCATTGAATTCCGATTCCATTATTTTGGTCGTCCAACAATATGAATCCATTTTTGCTTCAAATATTAACTAAAAACAATTGATATTAGAATGATTTCGGTTTATTCATCCTTCATAGCTTTTAATCTGTTTTAAACAGACATCATTGTGAAAGAAAATTGCTTCATTTTCATTTCTTTAATCAGATATATTTAACAGTCTTTGTTAGACATTTCATTGGATATCATACAAAAATGCTAGAACCATTATGGTTCTTTATTGTTAGGCAGTTCGTTTTTGAGCAAAATTGTTTTTCATATATTCTTTTGAGGGGTCAATAACACCAGTGTTTCACCAAAGTAGTGCAACTTAACTACATCAAAACTAATATACAGTCAGGTAAGAGATCAATACCTCATCACATCTTAGTATCTTTCTTTCTAATTTGCTAACATTGATTAAAAACAGAAGTAAAAGTATTAGAGATTTTACAAATAAGTAAAATTTTTGTTAACATGTTATTCCATTTGTTGGAATGGAGAATAAGTTCTCAATTAGAGTATTTTTATAAAGATGAAAGTTGCAATGGTTGGCCAATGAAAATGATGGAGATAGCATTGTCAGCAAAATAATATAATATACAACCAACACAAATAATATGAAATCTTATTTTTAAGTCTACAAAATCTTATGACTACTTCCATTTATTCGTTAAGGCTGTTTTGTTTAAAGCGCCATTATATGCACATTGTCTGTCAGTTTTTCAAATACTTATTATCTTCAGCAAATATGTATGTTTCTCGGTTTTTTGCTTTTTATTTTATACGTAGGCCGAGGTCAAGTAGATACGATGATTACTACGAAAGGTATTTAGAACAGATACTTTTATAACATTGTTATAGAGGGTCATATAAGGACTACAGTGACTACGATGAGCCCTCTCGTCACACAGGATATTCCAGTTCTCACAAATCAAGAAATTCATCACATCGTCATAAAGATTACGAAGAATCACATTCATCCAAAAAGCACTCCCGAAGGAGACGGTCTTCTGATGAATATGATAATGAACATGTTCGTTACCCTGAAGAGTCTCCTAAAAGGTACCTGCTTAATAACGAGTTATTTCAAGGTCTAGGAGGCATCAATCTAAAAATGGGCATCATACCAGAAGAGAGAGTGAAAGATCCCCAGAGATCTCGGATATTAATCAGTTGAAATATCAGTCAAGTTTATTTTCAGAACTGTCGAAACATCCTAAATTCAAAGATCGTCATAGCAAATCCGGACAGCCAGAAACATCCCCTAAGAAAAAGGAAGATGTTGAGAGAGTTAATGGATCAAATTTCACACGAAAACGCGACCAAAATGTCCCGTTAGAACAGATTGAGTTACCGCCTGAACCAAAACGTAGGCGTGATTTCGATGATAACGAGCCGACTTCCTCTGCGGTTAATGTTAGCCCAGCTCCACTTGAAAGAAATCCGTCACAGTTGCAGACACCAAGACAGCAAGTTCAATTCATTCAAAGGTAATGATGTTGTCATACATTATCGATTTCTGATAACAGGCAGAAGTTGGTAGACCTGCCCTTACCCCCCGGATTCGATGCTTCAAGAGTGAGCACTCTCTCACGAGTTCCGAATTCAAATCCTCCTGCTCCCTCAAATTCCGTTCCTTCTGCAACTCATCCCGTACTGAAGAGACCTAAGTAAGTCTTTTAAATATCCGTTAGTCAAATTGTGATGATTGACGCAAGTAATGTCACTGATATTAATATCTTTACCACATGAATTTAATCAAATTACTTGCTTTCATGTTTATGATGTTCTAGTTTGGATTTGTGTTTGCACATCTCGAAACGGAAAAAGTACAATTTGTTTTTAAAGAATGCTTGTTGTGAGGAGAGCTAAGAACTAGGTTAAGGGCTTTGTTACTTTCTTACACTTTTTGTATTACAATGCACGTACGATCAAACCAAATACTAGTAATATTCACTAATTTTGTTCTCATTTTCAAGAATTTTCGTCTTAAATCTTGGTAACAGTCATTACAATTGGTCATATCCCAGACTTTGAGCCGATCAGTATCGAATGCATAATTTTCGTTTTTTTCCATACGCGCACGCCAAAGCGCAGTGCCAAATATCAAATATTTTCCGCATAAAACCGTGTTAATTTGGTAGTAAAATTTGTTGTAAAGCCATACAGAGATTGGTAAATGTCAACAATTTTTTATTCATAGACCTTTTATCATATCTCTGAGCTGTTTAAAGTAATTTAACTATTGTTAAATAATCGCTTCAGCTATGGGTACTCATTTGAATTAACCTGATACTGATACTGGCTCCGAATATTGTGGTCATGACCTCCGGTAACCCAGGCATTGAATTATGAAACTTGAACTTTTGAACATTAGGTTTTGACGAATCGAAATATGAAAAATCTGATCAATCAAGAATTAAAAGGGTTAGGACTGTTAATACCTTGATTTTACTATCTACCTCTATTTGATCCCTCCCTCTGATTTAGCCATTTTAATTTTCCTGTTTTAACGATTTCCCACGGTTAAGGTAGGCATATTTTCTTTTTTCAGGGATAATAATGTGAAATAACGGTCCAGGAATTGCGACTGTTTATTTGTTGTTTATGTTAGACAGTTGAACCTAAGAATTATCGCAAAATCGCCTGATTAAATTTACCAACTTTTAAGATCATCTCTAGTGATTTAGAAGTTGTACATTGCTGAAAGAGATTTTGCAGGTAAACACAAATGTACATTTTTTGCGATCGATCCAAGGTTGAGTTGAGAGGTTGATTTATCCATTATAGATGATTATTCCATTTCTCTGAATTACCTGCTGTTATTAATCGCAACTAATTCAACACAGTATTGTATTAAATTTATGTCATGATGTCTCTGTATTCTCTCTAAAATGTGTGGTTTTGAGTTGTTTTCATTATCATTAAAAATACAGGAGAAATAAGAAGTGTTAGCAAATGGAAGGTATTCCAAAGCCGTTCTTAAGAGAACTTGCTGAATGAAAGCATCCAGCGCTTCTGGTCATCCACGTTGATGCAGTTCACATTTATATGATTTGTACCTCCTTTCGCATCTTAGTCAAGATATAGAGGAAAAATCTCAGTTTTCGACCGGTGTTTTGTGTCTACATATTCAGAAGTTGTGCTGATGTTATTTTTAGAATATGCAGCCTGCGAAGTAAGACTAGGAATAATCTGACTTGGGGTGAGCGTTCAGTGAGTGCATTCGAAACCTTGGACCAGGTTGGTGAGGGAACTTACGGTCATGTTTATCGAGCTCGTGATTGTCTCACTGGTGAGATAAAGGCTCTCAAAAAAGTGCGCCTTGAAAATGAACGCGAAGGATTTCCAATCACAGCTGTGCGGGAGATCAAAATTCTTCGTCAACTACACCACGAGAACATTGTTAATCTCTGCGAAATTGTCACTGACAAAGACAACCCCAGCGATTTCAAGAAAGACAAGGGCGCATTCTTCCTGGTCTTTGACTATATGGATCACGATCTATATGGTTTGCTGGCTTCAGGTGTTGTGCATTTCTCTGAAATTCAAGTTGCTTCACTTATGAAGCAGCTAATGCTTGGTATCAACTACTGTCATAACAAGAACTTCCTACATCGTGATATCAAGTGTTCAAACATCCTCATCAACAATAGGGGTCAACTTAAGATTGCAGATTTTGGTCTGGCTCGGCTATACTTTGCTGATGATAAGGAGCGACCTTATACCAACAAGGTTATCACTCTTTGGTATCGACCACCTGAATTGCTCCTTGGTGAAGAGCGGTATGGTCCGGCTGTTGATATTTGGTCTTGTGGTTGCATTCTTGGTGAACTTTTTACACTTAAACCGATGTTTGCCGCAAATGAAGAAATGGAACAACTTCAAGTGATCTCTCGGGTTTGCGGTTGTCCGGATCCCCAAACTTGGCCGGGCGTCGAACGTCTCCCAATGTTCCACGTTTTTCGGCCAAGGTATCAGTATAAACGCCGTTTGAGGCAGGATTATTCAATGTAAGTTGAGAGTTGAGTTTTTTATAATGCCTCCTATGTAGACTCCCTCCTATGGCTTTAGATCTCCTTGATGCAATGTTGAGTCTTGATCCACGAAAACGGTGCAGTGCTAAAGACGCTCTGGAATCAAATTGGCTGAAGAATGTTGATCCGGAGAAAATCCCACCTCCCAAGTAAAATTGTGATTTGGTTAACTGATTATTTCTAGAGTTCCAGAAAATCTCCATTGTCATGAAATGTGGAGTAAGAAGAGGAGAAAGGATATGCAGCAGCAAAGGCAGGAAATTAAAAACCAGAAACTGGGAATCGTTTCCCGGGATTCTGGTCAACAGCAACAACCTGTTCCTTCTACCTCTACAAATTATCCCAAACAACCCCAACCAAACTTTGAGCTGCCTCCGATTAACCCGAGTACTAAAATTGTATCCTCTTCGTCAACTGATAATCCAGTAGACTTAATGCCAGAAGTCCCGACTTCAGAAAAACCGACAATGAATCTGCTGGCAGACTTGACGTCTGCGCTACAATTCAGCACTCCGGAAAAATTGCTACAAGAAGCAATAAAATCGGACCCAAGTATCGTAGAAGTTTTTCAGTCGATTCTAGGAAATGGGGAAAGCTCTTCAGCGGATGCTCAAAACACTATCCTCACCCTCTTGACTGAGTTGGCTTCAAATACTGCGTCGATTCAAGAGAGTAGCGACGCTTCAATTCAGACGACAAGTGATATACCTTCGAAGCATCATAGCTAGATCATGTTATCATCGTAATGAACTCTACTACTCTTCTCATCTTGTGTATAGCTGTTATTATGGACTCCTGCTAATTCTGTATTGTAGATATCTTTTCAGTCCTTTATTTGCTGTAAATAATACTGAGTGCCAATGTATTTCTTTGAGCATTTTAAAGATTTTATTAATTTTTATTAGAGGAAATTTATAGAAATGAGGCTTCCACGGACAGGCAGTGTTTAGTTCTGTTGTATCGTGCTTTTGCCGATTTAGCATCAATCGGTTTTTCGAATTGGGCACAGAAGGCTTCCGAGTATTCGGAATTATTTCTTAGTTTTAATGAGAGGACTGTCTAGCAAAACGAGACTAGAGATTGAGGGATACATACTTGAGATATATCTAATTCGCAGTTTTCTATGTTCGAGCCTATGGGTAATGTAATTTTGTATTCACAGGTGTTGGGCTTTTTACTGGGTTTCCTTAGCTGCCAACAGGGATTAGGTCTAACTTCATGGATTAGTTTTGAGTTTTCATTTGATTCGGTAACAGATAGTTTAATTTTTGGATCAATATTAGCGGAAACATCACCGAATATGGGTACATCTTCGTTCAGTTTTAGTAGTTGCTTGGGTATATCGGCAAAAGAGAATTTCTTGTAATGGAGAGATTTGAGCATCTCAGATTCACCACCATAAGGTTCTGAACACCAAATGCAGTCGAATTTCACCAACTTTTGAGCATTTATTTCATCCAATTCCATCGTATGTATATTTTTCTCTTGCTTGATGAAAAGAATCATCAATGCAAGAAGTTGATTTATATCAGAATTAGGTCTGTTTGATGTTTGGGAAAAGTTATACCGAACAAACACCATTGGGTTCATGGCGATACAGGTTACCTTTACTAAAAGGACGTGTAACTGTTTAATGAAAACTATACCATTGTCGACGTTATAAATGCTTCCACAATAGAGTGGAATAGGTGCTGTCTCTGATTTAGGTTTGTCGATAAGTTGCCATTCACATATATTAATGAATATTGGACAACATTCCTGAAATTTACACAAAATTAGCTAACCTACATTAAGTGTGCACTTAAGAAATCCTCTACATTGTGGTTGACTAATAAGTTCAGGTAATCTTTTCATTTGTTCAAATATAAATTTCTGATAGCTGACAGGATCGGTAGTAGCCATTTCATCGAGCATTTTCCAAATTCCATTAATTTGTGATAGAGAAACACTATCCATTTTAAAATGTGCAAATACATAAGGGACATTTTTATTGGTAGATCAAAGGTCACGATTTTTAAGATAAATAATAGCAATATTGTCCTTTATATAAACACGACCGGTGAATTGTAATAAATTTCAAGCGATATTATATGCTAATGAAAATAAACGGAAAGGGTGATTTTATTTGACGTTCATGACAAATTTTTACTTTCATAATTTGTTTATGTGAATTAGAAATCTGGCGAGCTAGATGTTTCAGTTGTGTAGGTCTTTCGTCACTTTGAATTTAATCTGGCTTAACATAGATATTTCACAAAATATATCGCATTTTCAAATATTAGGTGATATGTTGCTACCAATTCTCCTTCTTCGTCTATTATGTTTAACATCTGCTGTTCCTTCTTGTTCGGAAATAAGTGCTGATAGAATCGAGTGCGATTTTAGTAATACTTGCCGTTACGGACATATAGTTGATGTTCACTGTAAATCCCTGGTACCTTGCCAAAGCGCCTCAAATAAGTCGGACTCTGTTCATACTCGTAAAATGATTTGCCGCTATTGTCACCAACTGACAAATGAATCTGACTTCTTCTGCATTCCACCATCTGGTGATTGCACTCAACCTGGTGTCGCGCGTAGTTACTATGTTGGTCATTGCTATGCCAAATCATCAGTTGTCTGTCTAGGGCGTCGTGAATTTCTTCGAATGCTCCCTTGTATCCATCCATCTGGCAAGAGCTATGGAACAACCGTTACACTGAGCCTATTTCTTGGCGGTTTGGGTGCCGATAGATTCTATCTCGGTATGTGGAGGGAGGGCCTTGGAAAACTCTTCACTTTCGGTGGTCTTGGAGTCTGGAGTGTTGTGGACTTTGTACTCGTTGCCGTTGGTTACATTTGTCCTTCCGATGATCCCTCATATTGGGGCAACACTCCACCCAAATAATACGTTATTTATAACTTTATTTTGTTATTTGAATTCAACAGAGTCTTATATATGTACATATAGTGGTTACTTCTATAATTGTTCGCGATAAAATTAATTTGTTCGCATTTTCGCCTTGGATATAGAATACTTTCGATAATGGGTATAACTTTGTAAAATATCACAATTGCTGGTTTGGGTCTTCCCTATTTCGATATTTTCTGAGTTTTACTAGTAAACTTCTTCTTGGATAGAGTCGTCCGAATAATTGTTACGAAAAACAAAAAAATGACGGTAGGTTTTTGGTGTATTGAATGAGATGATTTTTATGCCACTAAGCTATTGATCAATACGGGTCTAGTGATCTTTCCAAACACGGAGTATTGATGTTTGATGATGAAGTTAGCAGTGATGAGGAATTGGTTTATTGTTTTTTTTAAGAGCGCATTGTACAGAACTTGGGATTCGATATGATTGCTTATAAAAAATTGTCAATACACAGATCGGTCAACCTGAAGAAGTCCTTGATCTGTTTGATGAATGTAACTCGTATTTTAGGCTTTTTCTGTGTCTTATGTTCCCATGCACTTCTTCAAGTTCGTTTATTTATCGTGCAGAGATGCGTTGTACTATTAGGACGGACAAATGGGTAGCTATAAGGCGGAATAGAATGGAAATTTGATCCATGAGTATTTTACTGCTACTCAAGTTGGGAGTGCTCTGGATATTTTTGCTGCTTTCTCAAAAATTCCTTCGAAGAGGCTCGCATTGAACACGATGTTAACATTGCGAGTTACGTTTTGATGTTTGCCATTTTAACCACTTGAAGGATTCGGAAATTGGGCAACTCTAGTTCTCGTTGATCGTTCCAACTGTAGAACAACTACCCCACCTATAGTGCAAATGCATTGCTTTCTTTCCATCGAACGTTCGCACAGTATTGGCAGCCTCACACTTCTCTATTTTTGGTAGAATTTCCGTAAAGCGACAGAAATAGAAGCAAACCGAAGACTTCCTTCACATCTTGACTGATTTCTCTCATTGGTATCGAGTGACACAAAATTAGTTGCTGATGAAAATTGTATGGGTAACCAAGGTATGCCTTGCTAAGGCCTGCCATTTTCAAATAGATTGAGGTGGCTCATTTTGATTCCCTTAGGACAGTAGGATTACCTTTTTATAACGTTCGGTCTTTCCTTTATATATAAAGCTACAGCTTAGATCCGGGAAAGAAAACCTGTAGCTCAAACGACTGTCCTTTTTAGAAAAAAATAGTCACTTATACTGGATATGTGATACGTGATTGGTCACCTGTTTAGCCAATAATCAAGAGAGTGAGTTTTTCAGTAGTGTGAATGAGTAGATCTGACAATCGATGATCCTGTGCACAAGGCATGAGGCTTGTGAGTTTCACATGAGTGCACCGGAAATATTCGATCAGTCTTCCTAACACCTTTTTGATTAGATGGACGAATTTTAAATACGGGATTAACCCTTCAATTCTTTTCTCTGTACCAAATATGGGAAATACGGCAATTTTATCAGTGGTTAATATTTAATAAACAAAGTTATACTTTACAATAATCGAGGGAAGACTTTCAGAGTATTCTCATAAGCCGCTTTAGCCAATTCATCCAGTGACTCGTCACGAGCACCGGCTACAACTTCGAGTACCTGAACGATGTTGGCAGGTTCGTTACGTCCAGCTACCATGAACTCGAGGGACCACTTGTTGGGCTTCTTTCTCTCGAACTTAGTCGTGATGTACTGGAAACCCGCGTGGGTTGGTCGGATATCGCACCAGGGCGCATCAGTCTCTAACAAAATTCGATCCTGGGGAATTGATGCAACTACCTAGGGGATTTTAGAACTTTTGTAAGCATCAATTAAGAATAAATTATCTGGACAAGCGTTAAGATACAGTGACAGCAAGTAAAATATCTAACTACATCACTTTGAAGTCGTCATTTCAGGTAATACCATAGATCTGATTGGAGGTAAATAAAATGACTCGTGCGCCGATGGCGAAGCTGTCAATGTGCACTCTACAAACCAGAGTGGGGTATCAATCTTGTCGATGCACATCAAGTGATGTGGGTTACCAACCGCATCAGTTAATTCAAGTCAACAAGTGGAATGAAAGAATACGAGTGGCCCAAGGATATTTTCCCCTACCCAAATCAACTGTTATTGACACTAACCATAATAGGATTAATTACGCTTTATTTATCTGTAGTCGACTAATCTAAAGGGTAACATCAAGATGGGCTGTCACTTAATTATGATTGATTCAGGTGCTTCTAGCTCCTTATTTTCACGTAGAAACCCCGTATCACTGGTAAAACCTCATCTTCAGTTACCTTTACTTATAACTTTATACCTCCTGGTGTAATCCAGCCGCTAGAACTAAGGCGATCACCGATATGGGGCATTTAATAAGGGCTGCATCTCAGACCCCATATAGAGATTACCGAAAATGCAATCAGATGGAACATAAATGAACGTATATAATGAATGATCAACCTCTGTGTACTTAAAACAGAAAAACTGGAGTATTTTTTACTGTATTATAACAGAAGGTAAACTAAATTACGCTAGATACGGTTACGGTTGGGTCATCCAGCGGCATAAATAGAGAAGGTAGAAGCATTGTACACAAATATTTACTGGGAAAATGCGATAGGTTCTGATCTACAGGGAATACCTGACTTACTGGTTGATCAATAATGAAGTGGTGACTGAGTAAACTTTTATCCAACCGAGAACAAAAACCAATAGCCAAAAAATAGTACATCAAAAGAATGCACTATTTATACTCCCACCAAGCATGTGAATCTGGGGTAGTAGTTTCAGTGAGCACCTAGTAAGATCACGAGATAATATCAATGTTAAATTAGTGTTCAATTATAAAGATTTCAAATAATGACTCTTTTACCTTTTGTCTTAAGGGATGTAAGGGATAATAGGCAAGTAATTAACAAACAAATTACGAAAACAGAAACAACACTGAAACGAACCTCCAAGTTCTCCTTCGTCTTCAAACTGCATCCATTGAATCCGACGTAGAAACCCATATCAAGTATTTCTTTCGCTTGGCTCTTGCTTCCATCGAACGTGTGTACAACACCCTGAATAAGTCCATGCTCCTCAACATGCTTTTTGACACAATCAACAAAGTCCTCAAAGGCATTACGACAATGCAGAAATAGCGGTAATTTCATTTCCGATGCAAGACAGAGTTGTTTTTTGAAATAGGGCAACTGAATATCCCGAGGACAGAAGTGTTCCCTAGGAAAGCATATTCTAGGAACATAGAGATCAAGAACATACCTGTCATAATCTAAACCACATTCACCAATAGCAACTACTTTAGGGACATCCTCAAGAACACTTTTTTTGAGATCATCATAGTACTGATCCGGAGAGGATGCAAATTCATTGCAATGAGTTGGATGACATCCAACAGTGTAGAAAAGACGCGAATCGGATGAACAGAGAACTTTCGCAGCTGCGATATCCTTCATACAGCCTTACTAAGGAGTAAAAAGTGGAAAGGAATTTGAAGACAAACCAGCAGTCACAATGATCTTTTCTAGACCAAATTGAAATGCTCTTGATAGTACTTGGTTCAAATCTGCTTGGTGTTTCTGAGAGCCATTGTAAAAGCCCGAAAACATACTGTCCGTCAGGTTTGCGCCTATATCAATGAACCTCCTTACTGCCATTCTGACGAAATTCTAATCAAAATAAATAATACAGTACTGCTTATTATTAGTAGTTCATGGTAAATAAGTCTTATCATATGAAAGAGTGAAGTAAGATGCGGAACACGGATAGAAATATTAGAAAATGACAAGACGAATAAATTATAGCAAATAAAATGACCGATTTCACATGAAAAGAGTAAAGCAGAACAGCTACGACATCGCGAAAAAAGGCCACAACGCCCAATGTAATGTCCTTGAAGAGGATTTGGATTATTTTTGTCCTTGAATAAGTCGATTATTGTTAAAAACTTTATATATTGATAAAATGGCTCACTAGAAAATTAAGTAAAACTTTATAAGCCCCCCAAAATATATATGAGTGCTGTTTTTATCCCATATGTAAATTGTGGAATACTGAATAATAAGCAAAATTACAGATAGGAAATATTGTATGATACAATATATAACTGATTTTCCGAAATGTCTATAAGGGAGTGCTACTGTTATATTATTTAATTGTTTGTCTGAGCTTCTAATAATTTTTAATTATATATCATGTAAAATTGTTTTAATAAGCGTAAGCTCAGCTTCTCCCTTGAAATTTATTGCATGATATAGTGTCTCACGTGCAATAATGGTTAAAAGTTGCAGAAGTATGTAACCTTTCTTTAGTTAATATTTTTAGAAAACAGAAGTAAACGTGTAACTTGTCATCAACGGTTTAAAATCCTACGGAAAGTTCGTGAACATCATCGTAAAATCCGTAGAGAAAAGAAGAAGAATCCGAAACTTTTCAAAAGTATTTAAAATTACTTTATTTCATTTATATTTCTAGGAAAGGATCCTGGAGTTCCCAACTCACTGCCGTTCAAGGAAAAGGTTTTAGAGCACATTAAGGAAACGAAGAAGGTAGTTTTTTATTTTTATTACTTTTATTTTATAGATTGAAAGCGAACGTTGTAAGGCGCTATTGAAACAATCTACTAAACTTGAAAGTGTCTCAGGGAAGCCTAAAAAGAAGGAGACAAGTGTGCCTTTCTCTAAACAGTTTGATCTCGTTGTTCGTAAAGCTGATGTCATTATTGAAGTCCTTGATGCAAGAGACCCACTCGGCACTCGAAGTCTTGAAGCTGAAAATGTGGTTTTAGCCGCTGGCAAAAAGCTCATCATTCTTTTGAATAAGATCGACCTCATTCCTCGTGATGCTCTTAGACAATGGTTAGAGTATTTCAGAAAGTGGTACACCACTATGCCCTTCAAGGCCAATACTCAGGAAAAATCTAACCGATTAGGAAATATCCGTGGCAAAATCCCGATCAACAATAATATGTCATTCAAGGGAGGCCTCGGCGTCGATGGTTTGAAAGTCCTATTGGGAAATATTCGTCGTCACAACTGCGGAAGTCTTGTTGTGGGAGTTGTTGGTTTGCCAAATACTGGAAAAAGTGCTGTAATTAACACCTTAGTCTGTCGTAAAGTTGCCACTACCGGTTGTGTTCCTGGTTTAACCAGAGAATGCCAAGTCTATAAGATTGATAACAAGTTCAAAATTATCGATTCCCCCGGTGTTGTCCTTTCTAAATCGATTGATCAATGTGAATTGGTCCTTCGCAACTGTACAAAGGTAAGCCGATCCAAAATAGTCTGTTTCTGTTGTTTTTTCTACTTTGAGATAAAAACTTGTGTTCATATAGCCGGAAAGCATCGACTATCCTGAACCCGCAGTTAATTCTATCCTCTCTTGGTGTCCCAAGCGGCAGATAATGATCCGATATGCTATTGCCGAATACGCCAGCACTACTGATTTCCTGTGCAAACTGGCTCAGCGAATGGGAAAATTACGCAAAGGGGGTGCTCCTGATGTTAAAAGTGCTGCTCGTGTGTTGTTAAGCGATTGGATATCGTGAGTTCTTACTTTTTAGAATCCTAGATAAGACTTTATTTGAGTAGTTTAAATAATTGAGTAAATAACTGCAAGCATTCACTATTCTATCCACATTTTTGACGGTTTAACGCCAGTTTTTTTGAATTCCATACTCTTCATATATGCTTTTTATGGGATTTGAAAGTATAAATACCAACAATCAGCAATTATTTTCTTAACTGGCCTGATTTTGGGACAATTGAGATCAGGTAAGTGTCATTAAAAATGTTCAAGAATTAAATAATCTATATTCTCCAATTTGAAAAAAAATTGATCGCTTTATTCGATACAAGGTAACTGTCCTTTATTAAATGGCATACCAGACGGGCGAATGATTTGAATTACAAGGTGAAAATGACAGATCAATACTTTTTAATCGTTGTTGATGAATTGCATCTTGCGTTTTTCACTTTATTTTTTCATTATCATTTGACGAAGATGTTATTGTTGACTGTATTATGAAAAGGGACAGGCGCCTGTCATCAAATATATACTATTTCCTTTATTTTAACATTTTGACTGCGACGTGGGCCATATATGGTACACGCAATCATGTCCCAAACCGTACACGCGGTAAAAAAATAAGCTTTTCTAAAAAATCAAATATAATGTAAACCACGGTCATCTTCTTATAACCGATTGATAGAATATAGTGTAAAAGGATTATAAAAGCATAAAATAAGGTTATAAAGTTTAATAAGAAGAACATAAGTTGCACAAAGCAAAGAATACGGGTTTGAACACGCCGCTCCACAGGCATACAGGCTATTTTGGGAGTCGCAGTCAAAGTGTTAACTCGCGTTCTGTTTCACGAAATTCCATTTAGTAAATTCTGACGGAGAGATTATAACGGTTGTCTTTATGATTAAAGTCATTGATTTATTGTGATCAGTTAGAGTTATTAACGAAGAGATGATAATGTAATAGGAAATATTTTTCTCTTTCCTTTAAATTTGCGTATCTTGAAGCGTTTGATTTCCAAAAGAGTTTAATTGAGCGTCATTTTTGTAAAATTCTCTTTTATATTCGTATATTTCATAAACTTTATCTGAGCAACTGGATTACAAATGAAAGCACTTCTGTGCTGATTGGTGGAATTAAAGACGAAAATTCAGTCTACTGAGTACGATATAAATCGACGGCCATTGACTGTTTATTAATTTCACTTTGTAGCGGAAAATTGACGCACTACACACTTCCTCCAGAAAGCGCTGCTCCTATCGCTGAGCCCGCAAAGCCGGCGATCATCGCCCTAGAGGATGTTGACCTTCCTTTACAAGAACTTGATGAGGCAGTTTTCAAACGTAAGTTCACTTATATAGTTTCCAGAACTGCATTTAAAAGTATTTAGTTAGGCTTTAATTATTGATTTCGAATTGTTAATACTTTTATTAGTCCTTTGAAAGTGGAATGTCTTGTTAAAATTAATCTCTAATCATAAAATCTTTTGCTTAATTTTTCCCGTATTAAAGGTTGGATCTCAAACTTGTAACTGCTGAGGTAGCAGAATTTGAATCAGATAAGGATATGGAAGCAGTAAAATTAGAGGTGTCTCCTTATCGTTTCCGAGTGTTTCTTAAGGTTAATATATGTGAACACTTGCTAACGTTATCTACCCAAATATCTAGCGGAGAGCCGTCCAGGTTCGAATTATGACATTTAGCCAAGTTTCCAGCTATCACTTAGGATAACAGTGTTAACACCGAATAAAGGATCATTTACCGGTAGTCATTTGATTAGGATTAAATAAATATTAACCCTGCCGTACAATTAAGGTTTACATTTAAATATTGAGGTCAGGTGACGAAGTAATTATGTAATAACTAGTTGACTTGCTTTATCTAACGTCGTTTCTAGTTGTAACCATAAAATCTGATCCATGTATATCCAAATTACGATGAGTTGTGTTCTATAGCATGAGGTGTCCTGTTATTCAGTTTTTATTTACAGAGCTTATCCCAGAGTTAGACAATTGGGATGAAGAAATTGAGAGAAATATCTCCCAAAGTTATGTTTAATGCGAAGGGAAGCGACATTTTAAAATTTCGATCTAGATAGGTGAAGGCTTTTATTGGGTTCATGTGAATGACACCGATTTGTTCTCAAGGTATTTTTTGCATTCTCTTCAGTTGTTGCTAAGCTTTAAAAGTTGTATGAAAAATTGAGCAGAGTACCGGCTATTTGTGAACAGTTTAACACTGACCAACAACCATTAATGAATACACATCTTAGAAAGGGGGAAAACACGAAGACAAATCCTTCCATTCCTTTACTGGAAAGAGTAATCCAGCGTCGTTGGCAGATCCGTTGGGTGTACACCAATGGGCATTGGACTTAGCAGAAGGCCACATTAGTCGCTGTGCCGCTGATTTCATAAAGCAGCTTTTACTTTATTTGATAGCAGAAAGAGGTGTACATTGCGAGCCGCTCAGGGTTAAACTCCCATGGCTGTTGGTGGTTGTCTCATTTAAATTAAATCCACTTTGCCATTCCTCAGCCTATCTATCAGTTTTCCATAATACTCACTGTTTTATGTTACAGAACTTCCTCGGGCCAAGACAAACAACGACTTCTGTCCAGTGGCCATAGTAAACCCCTCAGAACCATTCAGTGTCGATTTAGAGGCTGGATGGACTTCGGTTAGCGGTATACTTGTTTCTGATGAAGAGGAAGATGAGTTAGCAGATACCACTACTGATGACGATGAAGTTATTGATGAAGAGGAATTTGAATCAGTGGAATCAGAGGATGGTGAATCTATTGAAACGATGGAAACGGATTAGTAAATCACCTTTCCCTATGCTTTATCTATTTACTCTATAAGTGTATATTACAATTATTTTTAAGAATATACAATGATGATGCTATCGAATTACTGTTTTGCACCACATAGAGTGGAATTTGTGCGTGAAAACGTCGATGTTCTCTGACAATTTGGGTTATATAACAAATTCTTCCACTTATATAATTTAAGCATATCAGCTGGACAAAGTACTTGGGTTTAATTCTCTTTTGGATACTCGAGGTTAGTAATAAAAGTGAATGGAAGTCGACTAAATCAGCGAATAGATTTGCCTTGAAATACATTGTATTTGTTCATGAGAGTATGGATTCTTGAAAGGGTTATGATTAAGACTTATTTCGCCTATGCAGTCATGACAGGAATTGCCAGATGAAACCATCTTGTCTAAACGGCTTGCTACTTACAGAGTTTAAGTAGGTGGAGATGGGCTTAATTGATCTGTGTGGAATGCTGAACTCAAGTGGATGTTTGATGGTCTTCTAATCCAAAAGGACCTAATAAATTAATGGACAATGAATGGTTACTTTTAAGATACACAACTTCGTAAAATTTCTTATCCAATGTTATAGAATTTAGGTAATGTTAATATCATTTCTGAGCTGAAATTTGTGGTTTGTATATAATGAAATGTATTATTCTCGCAAAATACGACTTTATCTATCTGGCATGATTAACAGCTCAATAGAATGAACCTTATCAACAAATTGAATGTCGTAAATATGAATCTGGGAGTCACTTCCTAGACATGATGCTACGTGTCTTACCATTTAGGCAAAAATAATTTAAGTAAATCCTTTGAATCACAAATTCTAGTAAAGCAGATGTCTCTTTGGACTATTTTGTTCCTTCCATTTTGGATGTTTTCCATTGTAGTACTTACTTGGCAAACAATTTGCCGTTTTGATTCATCAAACCTACGGTTTACACGAAAGTTCTGCTTGATATTAAAGGAATATTGTTCGAGTGCATGCAACAGGTTATGTTTGATATTCTAAGGATCTGAGATGGCCAGACTTATCAACGGACAATAGATTATCAGTAAACAATATTTAAGCACTGTTTTGAGAGAGAAAAATTGAGTTTAACATTTTCGGTAAAGCGTGCGACAAACTGAGAGACGGATATTTCATAGATTGTGGTTATCGGATTGTTGCAAAGTGGAGGGTCTAAAAGATTAGGCCCGGTTAAAATTAGCAAAAAAATAATGTAACTTAATTTATAATGTGGTTAATTTCGTTCAGGGGTTTCGAAACGGAAAATAAAGTGTTGACAGTAATTCGATAAGCCCGTCAATTAGATGAAAACAAACAATACTAACTATCCCACTATTTTTGGCTTATTTAGTTCATATAATCAAGGAAAAAATTTCAGAACTGTTTAGATTTTAGTATAACATTGAAAAAGGGAAGAGAATATAAAGTTTAAAGAAATCGTTCCCGAAGTGTTAAGATTTCAAATGAGCCAAGGTTCTGATTTATTCATTTTTGTCCCTCATGGAGTGGGATATTTGGAGCTAGACTTTGAAAACGAATAGGGATTCAGTTATTATAGAGAAAGATACGCTTTCGCCATTATTTCAACAAGTATACTATCATCCATTTACTTATAAAGTTTGCATGTTTTTTCAAAGATCACTTTCTATTATTTTGATAGAGGGATTAAACAGGTTCAAGATTTCCTGGGTAGCACCACGTTCCATGTATATAATTACTGAGGGGTTAGTTAGTATGGATTAATAGAAATAGTAATAGCAGTCGAAGTAATGATATTAATATTAATTAATGATAATTTACAGTAATTATTAATTCATCTTGAGAGAATACAGCTTAAAAATTAGGCTATTTCACCTCCCTTATGGTGGGACTGTAAGATGCCGAATATCATGGGAGATCATTTTGTCTTCTCAAGCCCTGGAAGTAAAAATAATTAGGGTGGCAAGACCTACTGTTATTGGTTAAAGAACCCTGTAGACAATCCAAGGCACGGATAATGAAACTTGAGGTTCACAAAGTTAAATTTAGTATTAGGTATATATAGTACTACCTGAAACCGAAATCCAAATGGAGGAAAACTCTGTGATACCCTGACATATTAAGAATTTATCAACCTGATATAAAAGAATAAAGCTTTGTTTCTAACTCTCGCCTTTGAAATCAATCATGCAGTGAAAGGTATATCAGATAAATCAAATCTTTATAAATACAATGATTTATTAGCAGTAGAATTCAGAGAAGAAATGAAAAATTACCAATCTAAGTTATAAAGCTGATATTTCTCCTCTCTGATATCCTTATAAAAATGTTCTTCTACTGTTCCTGCCTGTTTCTAAGATTATGAATTTCCAATAAAGCTGAGGAAAAAATAGTTTTGCAGGTTTTCTCTCTTACTTTGGTGATTTTTAGCCATTGGTCAGTCCACTTACCAATTGCATATCGATGGGCCGCGAATCCATAACCTCTGACTCAGTTAAAGAGGACACTAACCACTGCGCGACTGGTACTTAATAAATAAATTAGAAAGTTCATTTTTAAATCCTAGAACAAGAATCCTTTACAATCCAACCTCAGGAAATAAATCATTTTAATTGTTAGCCATATTTGCAAATTTGGGATTCACAATTATCCAAAAAATTTTCGTTCTCTAACTGATTTATCTGGCACAATATGGATAATCAGGATGTCACTTTCATACATCCATGATTGACGTTTCATTTGTCATAATTGTTGAAGTTGCAGATTAATTTAAATAACTGCTTAATTAATAGATAGAAAAGCAAAATATCATAAAAATAGTACTGATATTTACCAAATAAAATGGGTAACTTTGGAAATAAAATATGTTCGTTTCTGTTGGGGATGCTTTAGCGTAGGAGATTTTTTTCAGCATTCTTATTTAAAATTTTGCAAAAATCTACAGGCTAGATTCTGAAATGATAATTTTGAAATATTGTGCCATTATGAACTATGTCCATAAAAGCTAATACACTGTAAAAATTTAATCGAATAAAGCAAGACCCTTTTGACTATATAAATTTTATTGCATACTTCTCCTCGACCCCTTTTCATCTCTTATTGTGTTGTTTTACTGTCCCCCTGCTTCGATGCTTTTTAATAATAAAGTTGCCATTGCTATGCATGATAAAAATATAAAAATAAAAATTTATATTTATGTTTATCAAGTTGGATTAGAGGCTCTTATATTGTGACACAGCTTTCTCCCTTCATAAGGAGCCACCCCTGAAACTTATTTGTGTTGTGATACATTTAACTTTAGAAGTCATCCAACCACTGGGCATTCATGTAATCTACTCCTTATGCATACTAGATTGATCCCTATCGGATTAATATGATTTATTTACATTTTAACTTCCTGCTTACCCACCTCAAGTGTATATGATGTTTGATTTATAGCACCACATAATACAAACTTGTTGACGCCCAGATTTAATGTTTTTAGTATTTTTATCTCTCGGGACAAATGACATTTCTAAGACGTTTAATAGACATTCGATGGATTTTTCACAAGGAGGTATTCTATTTTATTGTTTTCATTTATATTTATTGCCAATGGCGTGGCTAAAAGATGTCACAATTTTGATGATGGAAAGGAAGATACAAAATATGCGACTAAAGGGAGGGGAATGAATGAAGAAGAAATCCACTTTGTTTGAATTCTGAATACGAGTTAGACACACTGCTATATTTATGGGAAGTAAGAGAGAGTGAACTTTTGAAATCTGAGCCACTAGAAAATTTCTTCAGAAATCCAGTTGTGACTAGCTTGAAATTCAATCCGAACTTAGCTTTGAAAGTCATTGTGTATAGATTTGCTCTAAACTCCGGTTTTTCATAAAATATTTACAGTCACACGTATTTTTCAAAATATCCAACTTTGCAAATCACTTTTATTTGTCAAAGAGCAGAAGAAAATGCATGTCTCGAGTTGCGTTGGATTATGAAACTGTAAGTTGGTTCTTTCGTTATTGATTGAATCATTATTCCTCTTGTGCACTGATCAGTAAGGACTTCCAGTGGTTAATTTTTAGTCGTTTTAAGTTTTTTAAAGTTAAGAGTGGTTCAAACGTCACATATCAGAATAATATCATTAACATTAACATCACATTCATTTCGAGCCCCTTCAAAAGTTAATTTGAAAGGCAGCAGCATATGTTCCTAGGGCTGAGAAGAGATGAAGTACTTATCCCAAATCAAATGAATCAAATCTCCATACATTTTCACAAAACCATTTCCTCTCTACTGCAGACATGTATCCGTTTGTCCTACCCCATCACAAAGGCTGCAGTGTGGGTACTTTTTATATGTTAGGTTAGAAAATTAGCCCTTGAAAAATCTATTACATAAAGTCGAATTCCACTGTCATTTAGTGAAAAGGGGTTTCGGAATATCTATAAATATATTTCTTATCTGGAAATCTATTGATTTATATATTGCATAGATGCATCTGTAAGTTATATCATAATGAGAACTGGTTCTGACCACTAACCGTTACTATTCTCAGTGACCATTTTGAACTTAGCTACTCGTCCGGACCTAGAGAAAGAAGGTAGAGAACTCGTAATTCGCTGACGACAATCATTATTGGGCTTAATTTTTATACATATATGTGGATTTGGATTATGTGATTAATTGGCTGTTTGGCTAATTAATCTTGGAGTAGCTGCAATAAATGACTGTATGCACTATGAGATACTTCACAATACATACTGCTCCACTTTATGCCCTTTCTTCCAACTTCCTCTCTGGATATAGTAATATGATTTGAAGAGCAATAATGAGTAAAATTGTTTTTGTCATTATGCTTTATTGTTACGAATAGGTTGTGGCGGTGTTAGAGTTATTTCAAGCCAGAAAATTGCAGTCATTTATTTTAAAATACTAGTGCAATAAACTTAAATTAAACTAATAATTATACTGTCTTTTGAACGATATTCTGACGTTCGGTAAAAGCGAATTTCAGACACGCTGTTACTAAAGTTAAATGCAGTTATCATCATTGCGTAATTAGCAAATATAAACACGTAGGTTGTCCCCCCTCCCCCCCAAATAGAGCAAACTTAAACAATCTCTGGAGACTCGAAATAAAATAATTGCCAATTCGTTAATTAAAGATGCTATATATAAGTATAAAATCTAATCTAGACCTATTTCTTCAATAAATTATTTTTAATTAATAATACGCAAATATTTGAATTTAATTTCAAAAGAATATAAATATGTAAACTCAAACATATTAGTGGTTGTTTCAATGCGGTTAGATGACATTTTTGTTAATGAAAATTGAAGTGGCTATGTGTTTATATTGATATAATAACTCACTTTTGTCATCTCGGAAATTGTGGAATTACTCTATTCTAGTTATTTACAATTCACACAATGCACGGATTGTTACCGTTGACTTCAAATTGGGAAACGAAATCATTAGAATGGTTAATTGGGATCAAATATTAAACTTAATTGGCCAGAAATGGCCAGCCTAAGTTTGTAACAATGAAGGAAAATTGGTGGAAGATGACATCAAAAGTGGGAGGCAGAATCGAATATATTCGATGCACTGTATAAAATTAATAAAACTCGACAAAAGGAATTTGTTCATCATGTTCTACATATTTCGGTTACCATCCTTTCATGGTGGAAGAGGAGAGTATAGTATGCTCGTAGTTGACCAGTTAAAGTAGCGAATTAATCCTACCCACACTGTTGATAAAATTTTACACTTTCTTACTAAGAGATGAAAAAAATACATGTTGTTTGAGCAATAGGTTTCCTCCTTCCATCAAGGTTGGAATTACCGTAGTCACAATAAACCTTTGTGGATAACCTAGGTTATTTTAATGACAAGCAAAATTGTTTTGTATTACCTCCAAACCGCACGTTGCTTGAGTTATTTAAGTCTACCATGTGTCAGGTTAGGCTTGAAGATTGTTGTGTGAAAATTTGTAGTACAGATTAATTTTTGATGAAAAAATGATTGAACTTTAATGAATGCTTCGTAATCGTATGATCGATATACTAATTTTATTATGTCTATGGCAGAAGAATGGATAGCACTATGTCTCGGTGGTGCAGCAGTTCAATGTGCGCGTCTGCCAAGTCAGATGTCGCAAGATCGGTGTCCATCCAGTGATGTGATTGGCCAACCATATTAGAGGTGGGGTTAGAGGGGAGGAAACATGAGCTTGCAATAAGAGTTACTCCAGGATGCCTGTTCTCTATCCAAGTCAAGTGCTGTTCCTTTAATGGGTTTGGATATCTGATACTGGATGAGTCAGTAATTTTTCGTAGTGGTACCTACTTCATATTCAGTAGTTTCGTATATAGTTTGCTAATAACGCATATTCACATAAATGTAATAATACAAGTTATAAAGTTTTGTAATCGAGAGAATGCTGGAGAGTGAATATTTAAACAAAGATCTGTGTGAAATAATTCTTTTATGAAAGATTTGAACCTGCCAATCCTAAATAAAACGGATTAAAAAAGTTGGAGAAAATCGAAAGAGGATAACTTTCTGGATGTTGCAAAGTCTCTTTCAGTCAAACTGCGTTGATAAAATTAAGAAATTATATTCACTACAGACATTTGGCAATTATCTTATCGAAATGGCCAGTTAGAGCGGATATAAACTGATAGAGTGCAAAATGCATCGCAATTTTACACATTTTCGAAGTTAGACCGATTTTTCGGGAGAAAGCGAAATCATGTCAACGTCATGACCGTTAGTCTTCCAAACTCCGATAATACGAAAGGGAATTACATTGTTCGGACAAAGTTGTGGCATGCATATATGTATGTATGTATATATAAATTCTCACAGTGAAAAATATGAAATTAGGGTAAAATAGAAGAATCTTAGTTTCTCTAAGAGTAAGGCAGTGCGTTTCTTGATATCTTAATTTTGTGTGCAACTTACTCAAATATATTTCAATTACGAGGTAAAATAATAATAAATTTAAAATTTAGTGCTTATAACGGAGATTTGATTCCTTTAATATTACATCAAATATTTTGAGAAATGTATTTGACCCGTTTGAAGAAAAAAAAACGCGGACGTTCATGAAAATACAGCATTATTTTGAGGCACATTTATTTCGAGGACATTGAGTAATAAGGTCCTATCAGATATAAGATTTGAGCGAAAATGTATAACTTTCTATTTAACATTAACTGTGTAAAGGAAACCCGGTTTTGAAATTCGGAGATAATTTTATGAAATCAACCATTTTTGCAAAATTCATGATACGATTGGCGTCACTTCTTCCTTAAAACCATCATGACTGGCGTATTTAGGAGCGTTTATTTTTTATAGCTCAGCTTTAAAGGTGCCTGGGTGGCGGCTGGACCTGATGATAGGCTTCAAGGGAAAACTCTGTTTGGGGAGAAGGAATTGTTTTCAGCATTTTTCCTTGGAAGGAGGAACGTATTTTTTCTTATGAAGAAGACCACTTTCCACTGCCTCTCTTATTGATTAGTACCAACCTTGCCATCTGTCATTATTGGAAGCGTACCACTGGGTATCAGTATCATGACATCTGACTTGTCAGACCTGAATGCTGTCCACTAATCTGGTTAATACTTTTATTATTGTCAAATTGCTGTCTCGAAATTATGAACTTGCCCTGTCAACTTAAAGTTTATAAAATAATTACACGTTGTCAGCCGCACAAATTAGGAACTTTTAATCGAAACAGGTATTACCAAATTCCGTCAGTAAAGCTACTTTGGAAGCCGGAACAACTTAGGCCTTGTATCGCATCAAGGAGAAAAATAACAGAACCAGGAAGAGGAATTGGGAATTGATAGGAAAAAGCACCAGCACTGAGCAAGTGGAAGCGGGATAGTGATAAAGAAGCTAAATTATGATACGCTAAGTGGAATTGCGCGCTTCGTGTTCATTGTTCGTCAGATGAGCAACCAACCACCATCTGTGGGAAGTTTGGTCTAAACAGAAATTCATTATGAAAACTTTTTATAGATAAGACAAAATAGAATGAAACGATATAAGAGATTATATAGACAAGAAAGATAGTGAGATGGACCAATTAATATAACAGGAGAAATGAGCGAGAAGAACCAAGCATCTTGACGCAATGGCCACTTCCATCTCAAGCAGCATGGACCTGTGGCTAAGGGTATCTCAGATCCTGGCTTATCGTTGTCTGTTCTTCCTCCTTGTTGAACTATATGCTTCCAGTACTTCCCTATTAGACTTGAGAGATTTCGAGCTTCGCCCACTTCCACTTCCTCAGTAACAACGTACAATCTGACTGTAAGAACAGAACGGATATATAAGTCTTTATGGGTATTCGATAGAAAACTACAATTTAGGGGAACAAAATATGCAGCTAAATGGAGTAAACCAGCATTCATACAAACTTGTACTGACTATTTACGTTCCCACAGCAGGTCAAGTCAAGTCCTTGTTCTTACCTGCAGTTTGGGGATTATTTTCATATATACTAACTCTTGCGGAACTTTATTAGCGCTTTAGTTTTTATTAGTAATGTTATCTATTAAACAAACTTTGATGACTCTTTTATAATTGTGTTGGCAGCGACCATCACAAATAAGTAAGTTATTTTCGACCTCCAATTGCAAATTAATTCAATTAGACCATTACTGAAACCATAAAATTTGAATTAAATATAAAATCTACATTGAAGATTCCTTTTCTTTACGCAAATACAGGAAACTCATTCTATTCTACATAAATGGGGAATACATAGATGCAGAGTTGATAAGAGGTAGACATCACACTTTGTGCATTGCTATTAATCTATGGCTTAAATTTAGCAAAATGAAACAGACATGCCTCCTTTGAGAGTGAAGCTGGAGAGATTCTTTTTTAACCATTCTTCAAAAAACATAACCTGGGCTCACGGTTTCTAATGTGCGGAATACTGTGTTACTGATGCATTACCTTCTATATCCGCATAGTCGATCCTACGAACTCTAAGTGCATGGAAGAAAATCACATTTCAAAACTTGTGATAGGTATTTATCCGCTGGGTTTGGAAGAGAATTCACGAACGGTATATCCATAGTTTATTTTTCAGCTTATTAAAATGTTTGGTCTGCCATCTTGATAAATGTGCCTTTCCATGGAGTCAAAAGCAGTTACGTAACCTGAAAAAATTAATAGTTTGCTTATTTCCCTTATTAAAGTTCCAAATACAGAGGCATTCCTATTATTAACCAACTAGATAACGTAACTTTTAAATAATATGAAAATAGTCCTACCACTTCTAAATATTTTCTCTCGTTTTTTATTTACATTTTTAACTACAATTATGCAATTTCAAATTTACAATAATGGATTCCACTTTTAAAGATTGCTGGTCTAAAAATGAAATTAATTATTTATATTAATTTGATAATTCAAACTTAGAAAGACGCAAGCTAGGTATTGGTTCAGATTCCTATTCGCTCTATCTGCTTGATAACCTTGAGAGTCCTTCGAAATATCGATCAAAAATAAATCATTAAATAATAACAATTCTTAAGCCTGTTTAAGAGAGCATTTTCCATTTCAGTTCTGCCATTCCCTTAAGTGGCCAAATTATCCTGCACTCACTGGATGTGTACCGATGAGTATTAAACCCGTGAACTCTAACTTCAGGTAATAGTAGGAACCACTACCTCATCAGTGCACAAATCGTAAACCAATTTAAGTTGCTTTTAAGTTTGACATATTGAGCTTCATTCTTTTCTAACTATTACGCTTTCTTTATTAACTTTAGATGCAATTATTTAGCCACAGTCTCCATTTCCTATTTTGGTTTAGTGAAATTCACGAGAGCCTTGATGAATAGCAACCGTGAGAGTTATCACTATCCTAATTAGATGAATTTTGGGCTGCACTCTTCTAAAAACACGCTGACTAGTCAAATAACTCTGAAAAATTGAAAAGAGCATGAAAACAATGTTTTTTTAATAAACAAGAAACAAGCACTGTCAAATCGTAAATAAATAAATGAATGATGCATACCAACATTATCAGTCATGATCAATCGTACTGTCAATAAATAGGTTTAGCTACTGGCAAAATTATCTTAGATCTTAATTTGCTTTTTACTCCCCGCACCGGAAAAAGATCGCATTTGTCTTTTTATGGCTGCCAGTGTAAATTAAGTTAAATTTCAGTTTCAAAAACTTAACTTGGAATTATTATTTGTGTGCGTACCTATGAATTTGCATAAAGTCATTTTAATATTTGTATTAAATTAAAGATAAACTTTTCTTCAACCCAATTTGATGGATAGTTTTTGTTAGATTTGGGTTTGATTTGCCACAATTTATCTTGAGTCTAGAGAATACTAGTGTGGGATGGAGGAGACTTGCTTTTTCAGTGATCCACCAAAAGACATTTTACAATTTTTAAAATGGTAAAGCATCTGAACCAAGATACTTTTAGCAGTTCAATAAAGGATAAAGAAGAGAGAATGGAGTAGAAAGCGAGAATGAAATCAAAGTTTCGAAATAGTTCCACTTAATTGAATTGTCTTTTCCTTCTGGATACTCCTAATTGTTATATGCTCCAATGTTACTAAGGTTCTATTTTAGGATTTGTCCCTTGGGTTTCCGAATGAATTCGCTTTCGTAATGTCCAGAGTTTATTAATTAATCAGTTAATTTTGATGTTAATTTACGCTTTCTCATTCTATTTTTATAATTTACCAAAGTATCTGGATGATAGCAGCTCACATAAGTGTACCTTAACGGGGCTCGTTAGTGTTTCCTCAAGTGATTGTCCCTCAATAATCAAAATATACGGCTAAGGTACGAACAGTGACAGAATATTTATAACAGAATAGAATCAAGGGATGTGCTAATTTCGTAAATAATGAACAGGAAAATAGTAACAGAGTGAATGTCAATAGGCGGAGGTTTGATGACGGAAAAAATCGATAAACAACTTTCGTGAAGGGGAATGAGTCATAGGCAGAACTGGGTGCGGCTCAGTATTTAGAAGGTAGAACGTAGGAATAAACGGATAAATAAATTAAGGTTATTTTTAAACTTAATTAAACAGCAAGATAGCTACAAGCTCATTAATGCGATTTTGTCAAGGAAAGTAATGAATTAATATTGAGAGATAACGGAGTTAGGCAAAATTTTGTGTCAAAAATTCCGTATAATAATGCATTATGCGTTATGGTGTAAAATGAAGTACAGGGCGGGTCAGGTATCTGAGGACATATATATTTTTGTAATTTAAACAAACCCGATAAATAATTAATGTATTTTTCATACCAGAAACTCTCATGGCAGATTTAGAAATTTCAAGATTTCTAAAAGTCGTCAGATCTTTTATTTGCTAAGTTAGAAGAGAGTAACTGAATTAAAATAATAGAGATGGATCAGCCGCTACAGGGAAGTGAAAACATAATTATAAACGCTGTGCTGACTCACTCAGGAAACTTGAGTTTGTGGGATAAGTGCATGACAGGCATGGCATGATGGAGGAAAATCATGGGAAGTCAATTCCCGCCATCTTGCTAAAGATCATCAAGTGTCTGAAGGAACAATAAGGAATGTTATCCATCAAGATCTCGGATCTTAGGCGAGGTAACTTGATGTCGATAAAAACAGCTCAAGAGAATGGTTTAATGCGTACAAAAGGACTCTTAAAGAAATTGAAGCACCCAGAAGATGGGGAGGGTTTTTGGTTTTTCACTGACCAAAAAAAACACTTGGATAATGATGAAAAGTTAATCGAAGAAATGATAGGTGGCTATGTATGCGCGGACCCCAGCGAAGTTCCGACAACTGTTATGCGTACAAAGTTTTCACCTTGTTCTACGGAGCCTTAAAGTCAATACAAATACCCAAGTCGATACTTCCCCAACCATTGTTGTTGAAGCGCTTTAGACGGACAGCGTAGCGTCTTCCAACAAGATTCGGCTTCATCCCATAAAACTCTCAAAACCCAGAATTGAATGACTGAGAATGTTCATCATCATGTCACACCAAACTTCTTATGGTCTCCTAACTCACCGGACCTTAATTCTTTGCATTATTACGTGTGGGGTCAGGCTGAGCGGGGCGTGGTTGAAAAGAAAGTTAATAAGCATCCCCGTGACACCATATGCTCTCTCTCCCTGATGGAAGCGATAGCTCGAGGAATGGAGGACATCAATGTAAACCACCGGATACGATCAAAAATTGCAGTCATTTTTGGACTCGAATTGAGTGGGTGATACAAGCCGAGTGAGGATATATAGAATAAAGCCTAGGTTATGTAGTGTTACGTTTATTTGTTTTGTTACAAGAAATTGTAAGTTTAAACCATTAGCAGTTTCGTTTTCTGTTTTTCTGAACGTGCATAGGGTGACCACAGATAGGTTATGCACCCTGTGAATGCAAAATGCATAGGCCTTGAAGATAGAATTAAATTTGGAAAGAGAAATGGATTTATCTAAATGAGGAGTCTAAAGTCAGTTGAGTTTATCAGAATTCAATGCAGAGTAGTTAACAATAGTTTGAGAACCGCAGTTAAACTACCTCAGAGATTCGAGTGCATAAAGCGATATAGATATGCATCTTAGTTAAGTAGATTTCATAGAAATAGAGAGGACTTAACAAGTTTGAAAGAAGGGTCATAAGAATTTGATGATTAAAAATTTATGCAGTCTCAGTGCCAAATTTATTGCGCATTTGGCCCAAAGATATAACAAAATTTGGACGTCAAACACTTTATAAAAGGTTTGATCCGAATTTCTTATTTAAAATAATTATTCTGGTTGATATAGCTCTGTCCACTAAAGTCATTTCGGCTTAATTTTCTTCCTGTACTTATTTTGCAAATTCGGCAGTGATTAATTTTTAAAATGCCTAAAATGAGAATATATTAGTATTTGTAAATAATTTCGCATTTTAATTCCCTTAATTTAAGTAATTAGAATATGCAAAAGTGAAATGAAAAAGTTCAGGTTTGAAATTAAGAATTTATGTAGGGATTGAGATGAGATTCCTGACTCTGGTCTATTAGACCTTAATATAATGAGATGTTTGCATCTGTTAGAGCTTAGGCTTTGAGATGTTTAGGCACAATTGCACTCATTATCGATTTTCAAGAACTAAATTTTCATTTGTTTGAACTTTCGTTATCATCTGTCTAATTAATAATTATAACACAGGGTGGTTAGCATCTCAGATAATGCAAATTTGATAGATCGGACACTGGCATTATAACGTATTTGAAAATATATGTAGGATTTACTAGACACAAAGTGAATACGTCTTGGCTACGTCTTGACTGTTTAGACAGACGGGATTCATTGTACAAAGTCAAAACATATTCATGGCGCCGGACCTCCAAGAGTGTTTCTTATATGTTAGTCACCGAGAGCCTGATACTATAAGTGGCATTACTAACTGCATAGCTCTTGCGTGGTTAATTAATGCATGTTAAACTTCGAAGCTAAAGGAAATTAGAGCAATTCAATCAAAAATTTGAGTAATACTTACATTATATTTCACTGTACTATTTTGTATTCTCATAATTCTATTCCGGCAAGCAACAAAATTTGAAATGGTCCTTCGATAATGCTAAGATATTGACAAAATTGGAGCAGAAATGGATAAAAAGACCGGTTTATATTTTATTATTATTTATTAATTATTGCAGAGAACACAAATCAGTAATGGAGAAAAGAATTTAGTGTTAATATTTTGAAAAATATTTTCAGATATAATTTGTTATTAATCATTATACTGATCACCACCCTGTTTATAGTCTTGATGTCTATTTGTCTCTAACTAAGCACTTTGGCTTGGATCTCTGATGATCATGCGCGTCCAGTTATTCGACACATTGGGCGGGTATGAGAAAGCATCTGATGTTTTCATTTCTTGCATTCGTTAATACCACGAACTTTTAGTTTAATTACTGCTATTTTTCACAAATTACTCTAATTTTAAATGAATATACAACAGTTTGTGCTGAATGAATTTACTACCTTACGGTATTGTATCTATTTACCATAATTTATCAGAGAACATGGGCCAGTCAACGTGCCTTTTCAGTCCGTGTTTGAATAGAGTAAATCTTCCAGCTAATAGTCAACAGAACATGGTGAAGGACGAATTTTTAGGCCTTTAAGACAGAAATGTTATTTATTGAGCGATTGAAAAGCACTTCATACTTTTAAATATTCAAGATTATGCTAAATTATTAACATTCAATAAAAAGCAAAATTATCTAAGTGAAAAGATGACAATATTGATTCTCTAGGCACATGCTTACATCGACGCACAGACTACAGTTAAATATCATAGGAAACTGATATCTATGTACTCGATAATGGATCCTTTAGTGTATTAAATAGCCGCAGGTAAGTGTTTAGGTGCAAATGAAATTTCATGCGCGTTTACTTCTTATGCTCCAATATTTGAAAAAACAAATTAATATTTAAATTTATTGATTCCGAAAATGGGGGCTAGTTTCAGTCTTTCTGTGTATTTAAAATTACATATATTCTTAGAATAAGCTAAACATTGATTTCAAGCATAGTCCCATCGGTTAAATGGATTTTCGACCAAGTTCCAAGAGCTGTAAATATTAGCCCATTGTATTTGATCAAAAGACAAAGATATGGAAAACGTTTTGAACTCCTGCTAAAGCAGACATTACATCCAGTAAACTCTGATCGTCAAATTGAAACATTGGACTTGCCCACCGAAAGGCCACATGGCATAAGAAATCACATTTTTATACTAACCTATTGTATAGTAGGAGTTTGTTAATCCCCTCTTGAGGGAGAAAAAAGGTTAATATGAAATTAAAATAAGTAATTGAAATAAGAGTAAAATAAGCAATTAAGTTCAAATATGTGTAAAAATTAAAAGAATGGGGTACGTAGTTTTAATAACAAAGACCAACGTAAACGCAATCGCACATAATGATTTGACAAAAAATCCCTTTTCAGTGACTAACGCAATTAATTAAAACAAAAATCCTATTAAATTAATTAGCTCATTTATGAGAGGGGACAAAATCCTAGTAGTGGTCAGGCGCTTGTTGCGTGACTGTGAACCCAACTGGCCACCTCACAAAATTTCCACAGAAAATAAAAACCCTCAGTTGTGGTCCGATCGGCTTTACGTAAAACTTCTTTTTCGCATGATTTGCTTCTCTGCGCTGCACACAGCTCCAAGGATATTTTGAATCTGGTCGACTGAATTGCCGAAAATTGCGTAAAATGCCTCAGAAATTATAGATTTCGCCGATTAACTTTGACAGTAACTGGGATGAGTTTATGAATTTTTTGATTATTCAATGAATTAATTCGGGATAAAATTAATTAAAATGCAATAATATACAGTATAAAACAAAACCCCATTAATCAGTTACATTTAGCTGATTGGCGTTTACATTAACCGAACTGTAGAACGCAATTAATCTAAAGCATCCAAAATTTTGAGCCCTTTTGTTTTGCCAATGATTTCAAAATGTTGTAATTATTATGTCATCTGGAACCCGTTAAATATGTAACTCTAATTATGACAAAGAGCAGGAAGTCAGAGAAAAGATGTCTAAACTCTAAAAAGCAATTTTATTTATGAAGTATAACTCGCATGATACATTTAACTATTCAGAGACAAATTACAAAATAACATCTGCTGCGGTCATCGGTCACCCCAGGCAACAACAGCAAACGAGACAATTAAGCTTATTAAGGACACATCGCAGGGGAATACTGAACAATAAAGAGAACGGATTAGAAAAGCGGTTACACATTGGACCATTTCATTTAAGACAAGCTGGTTCGAGACATGACAGTAACAAAGACACGAATCGCATGGAGGGAAATATGGCTTTCAATGACTCTCATAACTTATATTTTAATCCTAATCAACATGCCTTTGGTTTAATCTGTTGGACCAATATTATTATTTTCCAAATTTAAATGCTTTTCTATAATTTAAAATTGCAAATATATTTGCTTATTAGAAACGCTTATGTCCAAAATTATAAAATTTTGAATCTAAGAAAAAAGTGTGGAATTCATTTCTGAAAATATTATGATTTTCCTCTAATTATCATAATTTTTCGTAAAAATCAAACCTTACAATTTTAGAAACTAGGAATTATCCAAACAAGAAGAGCAGCAGAATAGAAAGTAGTGAATGGAAAGGAGAGATAAGGGGCAGAGTGTAAGCCGAGCCATTATTTTAATTCCAGTTTGCATTTTGTCCTAATATTTCAGTATTTGACCTTCATGTGTATTCAAGTGAGTCGACCAATTGTAGACCAGGTGATTAAATCGAGTAATTGGTCGTACCACATAGACGAATTTGTCCCTTCTTATTGGCAAAGAGCTATTTAATAGGGGTTAAGGTAGTTTTAATACAAGTATTGCCCGTCAAAATTTAGCGAATGACCAACATTTACTGATGGAAAGTGGACTCTGGGAACTCTGCATGCCAAAATGGTTTTAATGGCATAAAAAGGGTGGGGCAAAATATCAATTAAGTGAAAATACAAAAATTTTCTAATACAAAGATTATTTACATTTATGCGACCTAATTATAAAAATAACATTACGATTAGTCTGAAAGGAAAATAGGAATAATAAAAAATGTGAGGAGTAGGAAATTATATGAGAATTTAAACCTTTCATCTAATTATATTCAGATGAAAAGATTTTATGCATGCCATAGCTTCATTAAAAGTTTAGTCTGTGCATGTATTTATTGGGATTATAGAAGAATATTTTGTAGTCAAAAGAAAAGCTATCATAATGGGGTAGATCTGCCATAATTAATGAGTCTGCAATACCAATATCAGCATGATTTGGTCTGGAGCGTTTTATGGCTGAAGGTTTATTCTCCTGTGATTTGACTGGGTAAAGGAAAAACCTTTTTAGAAGAAACATTAAAAAATTAAGGTTGTGTTTTTCTCCATGTTGCATATTTTATTTAATCAATAACATATCGCCTATTTATAAAGCTTATATAATAGAGTATATTAAACATATGTATTCCATAATAATACAATTTGGGAAAGGGTAAGAATATTTGTATTTATTCACTATTCAGCACTGAATTATTTTGAGCATTTGTCTCTGAGTTGGAATATTTTGTAGAGCTCCTGTTTAATTTTTCATTATTTGAAAAAAAGATGGATGGACAGACTAACGACAAGGAGTGAAAAATGCCCTTACAAAATGTAATTAGGTATTCATTTCAACTTGCTTTTTTATTTCTTTCTATGTATGAGATGGTATTGTCAGGGCAAATTTCTTTTACGGATTTTTTTATCATTTTAAGTAGAAATATGTCACTACAGAAAGTAGTGGCACATATTTTTGCACTGATAACATGAAAATCTTAAACTATTGTCATGTTTATTTCTCAATAATAATATTCTTTCTCTTTGAGATAAAAATTCAAAAATCTACTTTCTTTTAGGTTACACGGGTGGCGTAAATCGAATTATAAAATGAACTGCAAAATTCAGACTATTTTCACTTGATTATGGTATCCCACTAACTAATAATGCTTGGCATCTGTGAAATTGAACAATGTAAGCTAATACACATGTTTATTACTAAGGCCATCAATTACAAATGGGGAAAAATTGTCAAATAGGAGATGAACAAATGAAAAAAGAGGTTAGGAATTACGTCAGGACACGAAAGGTCTTACTTCAAGTGATCTGCTTTCTAAAATTTGTAATTTTTGAATAATTTTTATTATTCATGGATTAGTGGTTTAGCGTGCAAAATTGATCCTCTTTTGATCAAGTCAAAAGAGGACAGGTAAGATTTTTGATATTCTTTAGATTTGGCGGAATTCTCTACAATTACTTCAAAATGAAATACAATTATTATATCTTATTAAAATAATAGGTTACGGAGAATCCAATACTCTTGTAATGAATTTTACAGAAACGAGTGCGTTTAGAAAAATACCGAAATGGATGCCTTTTAGTAGCTCAGTTAGAAAATTCTACCCATATTAATTTAGCCAAATGAAATGGATAATTGCATTCCAAGTCAAAGAATTTTCAAAATGATATATTTATATATATTTTTTGACAGACAGTTCAATTTGTAGGAGTTAGAACTTTGTTGCAAATTGTCCAATCTAATTTTCCGGCGAAATGCTTGATCAATGTTATGAACGATCAATATAATAATGAATAAATCCTGTTCACCTATTTTTCCATTAAATAGAAATTATGCGTTTCGAGGGTGGGGGTATGTGACAGATAAAAAGACTCGGGTATCGCATTAATGAGGATTTATTCTATGCCAGTACCTAACAAGCACAACTAATAATAACTTCATGCTGAGCCTTCAAAAATTTACCGCTTTTGATGATTCTAAGAGAATTTAGAAGAATTTCATTGTTTAATAACATGAATACTTGACAAAGGGGTTCTCAAAATTTCTTCACATCTCCTCTGACGATATAAATGCACGAAAGTGTGAATTTTCTTAATTTTCCCAGTGTGATAGTAGTTTAACGGTAAACACTGACTTGGCTCTAAAAAGTAAATTCGCATCAACCAGGACCGTAGGATAAATGTGCATTAAAATTTTTTCTCGGAGAACGTATAAAAATACCAGTTTCTAATGCACTTTTCACTCAAACTTCTTTAAAGCTGAAATTTAACTGAACCGAACACTTCCAAATACTCAGGTAGTAAATGCCTTAGGGGTGTAGTTTTGTTAATCTCAACTTAAGTAATATAAAAATCTTTGGTAATGAGACCTTGATCTTCTAATTTTGCAGTCCACTTCTTTTTTAATGTCATTTTTACTATCTACAAGCCGATATCCTGGCAAAAAAGGAAAAAACATAGATTCTTTTTGTTAAAGTGAAAAACTATTATATTTTGACTTGAACCGTGTCAAATTTAACATTAGTTAAATAGTTAAAGAGATAAGCGCTATTTTTAATAATAATAGAAAGCAAATATATATTAATATTAACAGTTTTCTCAAGAAAAATATTCATTAATTCTATTAGGGATCCCCCATCAAGTTTTGAATGGACAGCCTTCTGGAAATTTACGAGAATAACTTATAGCCTTTCTGCCATTGCTTCCTTTCCTTTTTCTCAGGATCTGTCATTTTCATTTCTCTTAACCCGGGGCTTTTTCTTTGTATGCCTGGAATGAAACATCGAACTTACAATTGATTTTACAAGAAGATATCCACTTTTTGTTTTCTGACAGCCTTCACTTTCGTCTCGAGTTTCTATTCATTGACTTTTGCAAGAACTATTTCAGAATGCTGCTTTATTTACCAAACTTCCTTTCTGTTCTTTTTTGTAACACGTTCGTAGGGATCTTCTGTGTATTTTCATTTCGTTTCAAAACCTTCTTCCGGCTAATTACTGGTTCCATAATCAGACTAAGTGATTTCACTTTCGGGTGATGTTCATCTTCCTGAAATTAAATTTATTTTGGCGTGCTGTTTCCATATGTCCTCGTTTGCCATACAAGTTGTAACTATAACATATGCACGCACAGAGTCAAATAAAGTACAGATCATTACAAGGCCAGAATTTAACTGGATTTTTACGGAAAATGAAAGCATTCTGGAACGCAGTTTCATTGGAAGTTCGATTGACATAATTGTGTTCACCGGAACTATGTTGATTCATGTTACTATCACAAACGATGTCCAATTTTCTGTATTCATTAATAAACAGCCTCCAATGTGATGTTATCGCTTTCTTCGACCTTTCTGAGGATTCGATTACATACATTCGTTTGGCAAAGTTCTCGCTAAAAAATGGTTGCAGAAAAATCATTTAGATCAAAAAATGTGTTAATGTTGCTAGCATTAGTCCTCCACTCTTCAATACGTTCTTTTGATAGAAATAGACGTTAAAACACTTTAGAAATTTGAAAGGCTTTCCATCAAACAAATTTGAGAAAATTAAGACTGGTTCTTCAGATATTAGATCCAAAATTGTTCTTGCATAAATGAAACAGCTGAACCTTTCATTTTCCTAACCTCCTTAACAACAGCCTATCTTTTGCATAGTCTGGGATATCGGTGAGATCTTCACACCTTTCAAATCAGTTAACAAAATTTTAGTCTACTTCTGATCATAGTGAAATGTATTAACTTGTTGAACTAGAGAATCAGCAGGTAGTTTGATTAAGAAAATATTCACTGTCTCGGTTTCCATGTTCAGCACCATAAGATTTACCTGCTGTTTCTTCAGAAAAGTTTATTCTTCTTCGGGATAAGTTCAAATTCATTAATATTCAATGAGATTTTCATAAATATAAAAATTTTGAGTTCTTTTTACCCTTCCTTGTCAACTTTTGCGATCTACAGGCTAATATCCCAAATAGAAGAAGAATAAGCACAAGTTATTGTTATCGAAGCGATATAATTAATGATTTCATATAATTATATTTTCATATTGACAGTTATACAGAAAGTAATGCCCTATCTGTCTGATGCAATAGAAACTTTGGTAAATTTAATCGTTAGTTGTGAACACTTCTAACAAATAGAAATTTCCTTACTAAGAGAAGGTCAACGCTCTTTGAAATAGGGCAAACTTAAGCCACAAAAGTAATTAAATGGGGAACATTCCGAATTCTTCATCATTAATTCATACTAACCCAAGGCGAAGATTAGCCTGCCTTCCAAAATGTTATTAGGAGTATGGTTTTCCATAATTAAAAAACATAATCTTGATTTACCGAAAGTGATAAGAAAAGTTCCCATTATCTGTGATGATTGCTTGACGATGTTCAAAACTCGACCCTAACCTGTAAGGCTCAAATCTCCATTCCTTTTCTTTCTCTTTTAAGATTAAATTTTATGCATCAACGTATTCAACGGTAATAACAACAAAGACTCGACTAACGTAGGAAAAATGTGAGAAGTATCCAGACGAAAAGTTACATATTCGCTTGAACAGCAAAGGGCTCCTGTGAATGACAATTGGAGTTGTTATTATTATTTTCCAGAGAAATACAAAAAGTGCATCACTTTTAATTTTGGGAAGCAACTGAGACCCCTAACAAAGAGTGTAACAAATGTAACAAATGATAAAGAGCACAGGATCAAAAAGATGCAGAGAGTAACGTAAGGGAATCAAAGGATCCTACTTCATTTGATTTTTCGACTAAAATTGTACAATATTTATTAAATTAATTGCTCGCGTTCCAAAATTTAAACTTCCTTTATTGTTTTCTAGGTTGTTACAAATGCTTAACTACGTTGTTCGGTGATTATTGGCAAGTTTTTAATTTTGATGGTTGATCTTACCACTTCGATCCACTTTTTCACCCAATAATCGAGGAGGCAATATAATTTTACATAATATTCAACAGCTTACAGTCTTAAAATAACAAAAATGGAATAGCTAACAATTTAAATTATGCAGCACTGCGTTAGTTGTGTTCTCTTAGGGTGGCCGTATTTGATAAACTGCACCTTTTAATCTTTTCCTCTGCAAAATAATATACCAAAAGCCATTTATTTTAAGAAAAACCACTCGGCACTTCATTCAGGACTGATTTCTGGTAACCATAAATATTTTGCATTAAAGCTATTATTATGATTCATTCCACTACAGTGAAAATACTTTACTGAATAGAGACCTGTTGTTACTTTTATACGAAAACAAGCGTTACTATTTTACGTAATAACCATAAAAATTTTCAAATTATATTCTAAAGAAAGGGTTCCATTTTCTTACGAGGGTTATACTTCAATATTTAATGTCCTAACATTATTAATTTAATCGATTTAATTGTACGTTCTTGAATTCAAGAACACGCAGATAAGACTACTAAAGATGTTTTATTTTAAATATATTATCATAACCCACACTGAAGAGTTGTGATGTATGATCATGCTACTGTGTTACAGGTATGCTATCAATGTTCAGATCCCAGAGAGAGAAAGAAAGGGAGGGAAGACTAAATTTTAAATAGACAGGACAGATTTAGTAGTCAGACCGTACAATTATAAATCTCTTTATAAAGTAAGAATTGGCAAGAGAAGCCCGAATCAATCGTTGGTCCTCATTAACCGATGCGGCCGAATATGGACATTCTGACAAAGGATCAGAAGATGGGAGGAGATTAATCCTACCACGTCGTGACCTATGGCGGTAATGACGTGGAGGTGAAACGTTGATGACATGGAACTGATGTTGCATTCCGATGAACGGCAAAAGATTGCTTCTTCTTCCTTTCCTAAATTAAACAAAATTACATTTTTTGACCTCGAGAATGGTAAAATGGTATAAGAAAGAATAATAAAGACATAGGCAATAATGTAGGGTTATTACAGGAATTTATCGGCTTTAACTAAATTTTTGTTAGTAATCCTAGTTTAATTCAAGCTTCTGAAAGTATCGATTATTGGAGTTTAAACCCTTGGTCTATGAGCTCATTTTAACGCTATTCAAAATATCTTTGACCTAATGAAAATATTGAATGCATTAAAATAAATTTATCTACAGTAGCTGAAGAGGCTAACATTTCATTCCAACATAAATGAAAATTGCTCATATTACTCAGGTAATCTATTACTAAATCTGTCGAGAATCCCAAAATGAATTGAGACGCAAATGAACAGCTATTGTCGATAGTAGCGTTGGAAGCTTTACGTTCTCAAACCGCACCTAGCACATTTTATCGTTAAAGTTTAATAAGCTTAGTAATAAATAGTAGTTTTAATGCACATTTCCATAAAAAATGGGGAAGTCTTCATTCTGGAGCAACGTGTCACATCAAATTGCTGTCACCGTACTATCCCAATGTATCACTTCATTAGCGCTTTCCCTGTAGCCGTTTTGATAATCTCCTTCTATTTTTGGTTCTCTTCATATTTTATTGAATTTAATGAAGAAAAAATCAATTCCAGTTAAAATGAAAAAGGTTAAATATTGGATTTCCTTTTGAGTGAACTCTTTTTAAAAATTATTTAAGCTCTTATTGCCCGTTTATTCCTTTTCTATGGAAAAGTTTCTGTATTGGTTGACCCAACTATTTTAGTAACAAAATCGAGATTTATGCATCGCTCTGGCTACTTTTTATAGCATTCTTTTAGATTTTCTAGGGAAATGATTAACATTAGTATAGAAGGTTAATTTTCAAGAGCAGACTTGCTTTCATCTGGATTTTTTAATAAAGTCTACTTGCAGAACAAAGTGCACATCTGAATCGGTGATCTTACTTCCATCTTTAGTGTGACGAAACCTTTGAATTTCACAGAAGATTGGGGTTTTTTAATGACTAGGATGACGGGATGCTACTAACTTCGGTAATCTAGCATAACAGAGCTCATTAAAATTCATTCATGTTTTAGGAATTTTAATACAAGAACTTTGACCTAGAAAATAATTGAAAACTGCTAGTCGATATTATAAGGACCTCTTTATCAGAGTAAGTAGTATATTTCTAAAATGGACTTTGCCACAAGTTTCTAATAGTGAAATAAATGTTTCTTTATAATTTTGAGCGAAAAACACACTTATTAATAAGAAATACCCAAAATTTGATTTGGTCCCCATTTTTCTGAAAACAAAACAGTATCTTAACGAAACGACTATTCCGGCAACTTGTCAAAATAAACAGTGAAATAACTTTTTAAATTAAAAGAATTAAACAAATCAGCATTTAAGTAAAAGCCTAAGAAACTATATATTAGATATTTGATTATCAAAATTATTAGATACCAAATAAATATGAGGTGCAGTTAGGACTGCCCTAGTTTCGTGTAAATATCCTTTTAAGGGGACAAATAACACGCCCGCACATTTGCTGTCAAACTGCCTTCAGAATATACCATTGTAGTAATGATAATTCTCATACTTTAATTTGAAGGAAATTGTGTCATATACTTATTGAATTAAACTTAATTTAACTATAATAATCACTTTTCAGAGCTTCTTTTGTATTTAACTAACCCAATTGAGACATTTTAAAGGCACATTGATATGAGTATTTGTATATATTAATTATACAAATGAATGATGATAGCACTTTTGAATAATATAGTTTAAGTGTCTATCTTTTAAATAAAAGGAAGTTAGAGAAATTTTGTATAAGAAAATAATTGTCTTAATGCTGAGGAAAGATATTATAATTTCCCTTATTTAAAGATCGTATTTAGAGTATGCGAATTAGAAAATATGAATTTAATGATGATTATTATTACCTTTTCTGAATTTTGGCATTCTTTTCCGGCGTTGATATAATTCTGAAAGTTATATACATGGAAAATTTCCCTTCATTTCGTTGCGTTGCGAATTTGGAATAATTATATGAAAGTGCACATTCTGTACCATAAAAAATAAGAAAAATGTTTGCAAGGCAAATTTCTTTACATGCTCGCTATATCCGACATGAAGATTTTTAAATTAACTTGATTTGCGGATGTTTAAGGGGTAGTCAATTCTCCAAAGAAATAAAGCTATATACCAATTTGATCCCAGTCATTTAATCAACATTTCGAAAGTTGGTCTTCTAATAATTCACAAACTCAAGAAAAAAAGACCGCAAATCGATTGTTAACAGAATTTTGGATTTGGAAGAGATTATTTGGTTAATAAGATTAAACGTAAATTAAATTTATGCAGAATCCAAGACACTGTGGTATTGGACTGTTGACGAAATAGATTAAAATTAACCATGGAAGATAACTATACATTTGAGGTACAGGATCGGACGAAAGTAATTTTCTAAAAATGAAAGCTTGCTGCATCTGTTGGAGTTTGTCTTTCCAATCACTAATAAATATCAAACTCTTGATCTCGTAATTTGAAGATGCTAACATTGATCAGTCATCAGTAATACCTAATGATGATACTGAAATCTAAATGCCGACATTTTGAATTATAAAATCCATTAAATACATTAATAATTCAAATGGCTGATTTTGCTGTATCTGACTTCTTGATTTACCCGAGTCAATTAATTATATGTAAATATCGAACCTTTGGATAGCTAAAAAGGCCATAGGCATTTTTGCTATGAATTATTAAGGAGTTTACTTTCTCTAAGGCCTCAGAATGTGTTTATATGCCAAACAGGATTCTGTTATTTAATTATTGTTATTCCGTATTGTGATGCATTCGTAATTTACTTTGAATTTAAAGTGGAAAAATCATTTGCGTTGAAAATAATTAGATGAGTATCAAGTTAGAGAACTTCAGCTGAGCAAAGAACTTGCAAGTCCATTAAATATGTTTTGCGAACAGGAAGTGTATGTTATGCAGAATTAGAGGACGTGGAAATGAGTCGGGGAAATCGGCAGTGATTGAACTTGGTGAAAGTCAGGTTCCATCTAATATAAGTTCTGGAGTAATTAATTAAAGAATGGACCATTAAAATTTGAATCACTACAAAATTGTAACAAAATCTGTAAATTAGTAACTTTATGTTTACCGTATACAATTCCTCCATAATTTTACATTTTGCACAACACTAAATAAATAAGCTTAAAACATGGACAGTAGTTCTCTACCTAGTGCTCTGAGCAACTAAATAAAACCCAATTTAAAATCAAATTGGGATCTCATTGGCACTCATCCGATTATCAGAAAACACAAGGCGTACTGGCGGCAGGGCATAGCTCAATGTGAGTTCCTCTCAATTAAGTTGTTTTAGAATAATCTTCAGATTTGAAAATATTTCCGTTAATGTGTTTTGAGTTATGGAATCTCGCGTAGTCCACTAAATTCTAAATAATAAAATAATGACGAGCTGGCGTTGAGTCCATAAGACTATTGTTTGATTACCAGTCTTCATTATGTAAAATCTCAAATTAAAGCAATTTGCCCTGACTCGGACATCGGCTACATCAGATGGAATTTATACTTCACGCTGTTGTTATGTGCAAATTTTATTATTATTTAACATGCTTTTATGATAAAGGGATGTATTCAAATAATCACAATACATAAATATCAGTTATCCTTGTTCACTTAAACGAAATACTTTTAGATATGGAGGTTAAAGACTTTAGTAAATGACCGTCAAAATAAGATTTTCAGTATATTTAATGAGCTTTGATAATATTAACCTGTTAATCAGGGTAAGAAAAGGTAAATTTCCTTTGCAGAAGTGAAAATTATTTCAGTAGAATAAAGCTACAAAGGGATAAATATTGCATATTTTAAACTCAAAATATAGCTTTCATTTCAAATTGAGAAATATATTGACATACCATTGTTTCCATTCTTATCATCGGCAAGAAAAAAAAACAATTAGCATTTTTTTCTTGCTGAAAGCTCCTGCGCACCGGAAACAATAAAATAATCAAAGCTAAATAATGGAAGTGGATTAAAGTGACATAAAAACCGAAGTAGGGATATTAGAAGGATCTAACATTCTTGATCTTTTAATTCTGGTGTCATGCTGAAGCATTCTATGAAACGCTTGTTTTGACTCACATACTTGCATTTTTCTAAATGTTAAACAATACTTTTTATTGATTACTCATCGGACCTACATGTGTCGCATGGCAGTCAAAACTACTCGAGCCACCCTAATTTGGCCATTTTATCAAGCTGCGCTGAGGCTTATTCTTCATTCCTCTAAGTTCAAATTTCAGTCTTTACTCACCCATTCCTTATTGGCGCATTAATATATTTTTGATCTTCATCCAACCATCAGCTTTAAATTAATATTAATACAACTGTATTGACTATTTCGACATTATTTAGTTAATAAGGTTCTAAATGGCTGAATTAGGTGCTTTCTTTGGGGACAAGCTCAGAGCAGGTGTGCATTTAAAGCACACTGATGCAAGCATAAGTGGAAATAGCATATCATAAGCCCTTGATCTAACCCCATAGAAAAAACGAACTGTAGGTCTTCGTAAGAGTTTAAAGTGGATGATAATGTGTAATTTTGCGTTGAATAAATACATTTGAAGTGATTGTTTAAAGAAATATATTTTATTGAGTGTGTAGATAGTTATTAACAAGTTATTTTAGAATAAATAAAAATGGATTGGAGTGCTTTTTTTCTATAACAATGTTTAATTTCACATTGATAGTATTTATGACATATATAAAAGTTATTGAAAGTCATTAACTGGAAATCATATTTGTTTAAAAATTTTAATAAAAAATCAAGCAGGTTGTCAGTAATCAAAAACAGTTAGTATATTATAACAATCTTAGTTAAATATGTTTCATCTCTAACTGAGACTGGTAGTCTGAAATGCTTTCCATTATTGGGTGTGGAACGGTACAAGTATTAGCATAATTCCAGTACCAGAAAGCAAGACTCTAAATAATGTATTTTAATTTGAGTAACTGTGATAAATTTTCTTCAAAATAAACCTGCATTCTCCACTTGTCAAATATTAATTTTCCAAGAGAAAAATAGTTCCCAAAGGTTGCATGATAAAATCCCAATAATGCAGAAAATTTGAAGATGGTATTCTTCAAATCTTGATTTTATGATAATGCATGGTTAAAAAATTTTACTGAGTATAATAATTTGCTTTCGTATGCAAAATCGATATATTAAAAGGTAGTTTAGTACAGATGCATACGATTTTTCCTTTATTCTTTGACAGTCAAAAGCTTAGCTCTTTGGAACGATGAAAATTTACCTCATCTTCAAATCATTGGATTAAGAATACCTCTTCTCTTATATATTTAATCTTTGAACAATCTCTGGTTCAATAACCTTTTATTAATCTCTTTTTAATTTTATTATGAAATTAGAATACTCTTTACAATCCAGCCCCTTGGGAATTTATAATTCCTGGAAAATGAGGTAACTAAATCGTCTCCCTTACACTGAATATATTTAACATAAACATAATCTTAATCTGGTGTTTATAGGATTTTTAAAACATATTATCGTTTAAATAGAAAATTAATATCACAAAATGACACAATAAGAACATCATTTATTTTAATTTCAAATCCATTTCCAGTAACTGAATGTAAACGCAGGTAGAAGTTCTAAACTATTATTTGGGCAATGCTCGTTCCTAAAAAATAAAATTCCCGGATTATTTTATCTACACATGTGTAGTAATATATGACCAAGCCCAGTGTTATAAAGTATGCTTCAAGTCTCTAGACCCAATCGAGAGAAAAAAATGACAGAAACTAAACTAGACAAAAAATTTATTGATTTGATTCATAATTTCTTTATATTCACTATTAAGATTGTGTTGTGATCGGCCCGAGAAGATTGATCCATTTGTTGATAGCTTTTTGACCTCATGCTTAACATAACAAACATTACAGATCAGATAACGGACCAATCCATGATTACCGTTGACATCGTTATCTTATGTCCTGGCCAGCTTCTTGGTGTTGTATTTATATATTTGCTAATTTTAGTGCAGCGGATGAAAACATTTACGATAACTTAAAGACAAATGACTTTATTCATTTAAGTTATAGTAACTATAAAAATTAGAATACTTTTGTTTTATCCTGTTTTATCATTTGATTTGAGCTTGCTCTAGATACAAGTAGTGTATAACATGTTAATTGGCTAGCTTCACAATTCGCAATAAAACTTTTTTGCTTCTTCATTTTCGCATGGATTTTTATTTCTCCATTAGCGTAAATTATGTTTAACTCCAGATCTTTGTGCATTTAGTGAATAAATTTTATGCACTAACTTTCTTTATATTTAAAAGCTTTTCTATGATTACTTCTCTACAGGTATTTTATTACCTTGGGTTACAATAAAAATGAGGGATTAAAAGCGTTTACGAGATTAGGTATTGATTTATATTTGAAATTTTTGTGCATGAATAATGCAATTTTACCATAATTTAAATTTTTTTCATGTAAAATGCCTTTTTAACAATTCTTGGAGCTCTCTTAATGGAAAAACTTTATACAGTGATATGTATGTGTGGAACTCATGATCTACATTTTATTGTGAAGTATGGTCAGATAGAAGTTATAGGGCATTGCTGCTCAGCGCGGAGGGAGGGAAACAATATTAATCAAGTAGTCAGACCAGACCAGATTTATTGACGTTTTTAACAATCAATTTATACATTAAGAATTGGAGAAGAGTGAACTACTCGCAGGACTTCATTGTCCGAATGTGACAGAATATGATAGGCCAGACAAAAGAAAAAATCGATGAATGAAGACTGACTTTGTTATTTCTCAACCTGTCACGATGACATGGTGATGACGTGGCATCGAAATTGCATTTGTGATGCGTAGAAAAGCATTGTAGACCGTTTTTTAGATTTATCATAATTTTTGGATTAAAACTTTTTAAAATTAAATTATCACCAATAAAACAGATCTGAGTTAATAAATGTTTCATAATTAGTTACCTTGATAAGTCAGTAACAAATAAAACAACCTAAAACGTGATTTACACCAAATTTAGAATACAATCTAAATATTTGCGCTCACTTTATTTCTCTTTCTTTTCGAGCAACTTTTCCAAATTATCGTACAATACTTTCAGATGAAAACGGCCGCCTTCATATTGCCAAAGTTAATATTATAAATTCAATATAATGCCATGAGTAATCAAGGGCCTTAATGAAATTAATATTCATAAAAGTATTTATGAACATTAATATTTCTTGTAATTTATACTGAACGCAAAAAGTGGTATGCCGTTTATTTGACTTTGGTTAGAAAGTTAAAGTATGCTATGTTTAGTTTAAATAAATCTTTATTAATGTCAGTTTCATCTGGTAGAGAGGGCGGTCAACTTTGGAAAAATGGCACGTTCTTCATTCCAAAGGATTAAAATCCCCTCAAAAAGAGGAGGAATTTTTTTGTCACTTTATAACTTGTTTAAAGTTTTCTTGACTTCCATTTACGGTCAAGGTTGGTTATATATATCAGGTTGAAACAGAAGTTCTGTCCAATTTTTGACTAATTTTTTCAATTTAGCTTGTATGTCTATCTATGGTAATTAATAAATATTATTTCGCCTTTCACCTTGTGCGATAATTGTTGTTATTTATAACTGTTTCTAGCCCTAATTTACACCCCAAATAAAGAGCATATCAGATACATTTTACTGTTTGACTTTCATAAAGGAAATACGTCAAGCAGAGCAGCAAAAACACTCAAAGACACTTATGGAAATGAAATTGTGAGTGAAAAGACTTGCAGAAGGTGATTTTCACCTTTACATTTCGAAAAGGAGGACTTAAGCCTGAAAGACGAACCGAGAGCAGGATGCTCAAAAGACTCAAATCTGAGCAATTGCGAGTTGCCATTGATGAAAATCCAACCAGCACTACTAGAGAACCGAGCAAAATCTTTAAAGTAAGCTATATGACAGAGCTTCTTTTACAACCTGATATATATAATGCGTCTGTGATTCCGGCTTTATTTTAACATTCGGACTGTAAAATCATTTTTTCCTGCATGTTATTACAATTCAATAATCTCGAGTAATTGCCCAATTCTTTGGTCTACTTTAATTTTCATTTTGTTTGCCCTATGTTAACTTTAACATTATTATAATTACTAATAATGCTTAGGCGGTAAGTGAGATAAAAGTAAACAGAAATTCAGAAGCAGATAAGTCACTGTGTATTCTTTCAGTTAGCTTTAATTTCAGTTTACTTGCAAAGGATTTCAAATATTGGCTTCCTTGTTCATTTTTAAATCTCATTATAAAATTCACAATGAGATAATTCAAGTAGATATAAAACCTACAAGTTGCAATGCCTAAGGGCTGTGACCAATGGCAAGAGCAAAGGGTAAAAATTAGGGAGCTATAATGCCATTGTCCTACTGACCCGAAATGGGGACTATTGCCTTTTAGCCCTTAAAGTGTGTCACTGATTCTATTATGCCTCTTAGTTTTATGCTAGCATTTAACTGCATCAAATATTCCTTTTCAATTATTAAATTTTATCAACCTCCTTGAAATTTTTGTTTGAGAACTCATTTTTTCTGAATAAATGAGATTTGATGAAAGCCCATCTTTATACAAATGATTTTCAAATAATAGTGCTGATTGAAATGGTGTGATCAACTTATCCTTATAATCGACCCATCAGGAAGCATGAAGAATTGAGGATAGTTATTTATTAAGGAATCCAGGAGACAAAGCACACTTTCGAATTTAGAAAAATGAATCAATGACCTACACTATGACCCCAAAATGGAATAAAGACTATTTTGGGTCTTTACTTTAAGTTTAATCTTTAATACTTATTAGCTTTGAGTTGAGATGATTTCTCACGATATCAATTACAGATATTTTTCATGATGTAAACTATAATTAAATGACTTTTATAAAGACAACTTGAATATAAATCTAGCCAGGCTACCCACATTTTTAAAGATGAGACGTAAATAAATTTCCATTAAATTGAAAAGTTTTACCCGAAAACTATTTATAAATTATCAAAGACATATTTTATCGCAAAAATTATGAAAGATTCCATCAGTCTTTTAACAAAACAATTAAAAAATAATATTGACGTATTGATATAAAGAGCTTAAATCCTTAGATTAAAGCATAATAAATTAACGTCCACATCGTCAAAAAGCAAATTCGTTTTTCTAAGATCAAATATATTATAAGTTTACGTTTATGGCACTTTTTCTAACTCGAAAGTGGCAAAATTTCCTTATATCTTCGGACAGAGAAAGTTAATGATTGTATTACCTAGAAGGCACTCTTCAGGAACAAAGCATTCATGCAGGGATTCATGGTTGAGTGATACTAGAACATAATAATTAGAATTATCTACTTTGGAGTCCCGTATATTCTGAAATTAGGAAGGAGTTTTATGAAAGAGAACCACCAGAATATTTTTGCATGAATACCTATGATAAGGAAATAAATGCACCTTAATAACGGGATATGCTCTAGTCTAAAAGTTGTGATATCAAATAGAGGTATAAAAAAAAGTTTGATTTTTAAAAGTGTCTTACTTAATTTGAATTGTAAATTCACGTGATCATTCAATTTCTGTTAAAAGGAAAATTTTGAAATAAATTGATTCTTGAAATTCTTGGTGCACTCTTGTCTAGATAAATTTATTTCAGACTTCCTATTTAGAAATACTGATCAGGTTAGTTCCTTGCAATGTAAAGTAAAACAAAGGGACTAAACTATTAGCCAGAATTTTTACAGAAGGTCTTTTTATAATTTCTTACGTTCTTGATGCGTAATATTTCAGAGGTAATGTTAATTTTTAACTTTATTCTTTAAAGATTGAATTGGTGTATCCTGCATTTTTCATCTTAATTATCGGACAGAAAGCTTTACTACTTCCTGTGAAAACACTTAAATTGCTCTTATATAAATACGTTTGACATTGAAAAAACTCGTTGAAACATTTGTCTGAGGCATTTAAATTTTACCTCTGAAATGGCCTCAGAATCACGCTGAAATGAATTTGGCATTGCATGTGAAATATTTTATACTTAATTAATCAATTTTACTCAAAATTCTATCAGGCAATGACCCATAACTTGCAAATAATTCATGATAAAATTATTTTCAATGTGAAATGCTAACTTTTACTTCTATTAGATAAGAAATTTCTTATTTTATTCAACTGGGCCAATTATTAAGATCTTTAATAATCTTAGTAAATTTTTCGATCGACTTCTTCCAAGTGAATATTAATAATGATCCTGTATTACAAATAAAAACAAAATAATTGATTGCAATCTTGGGAAAGGAATCATGGTGTTCATTAGAGACCGAATTTGATCCTGTAATAAACATCTAAATGAAAGGGAAAATTGATTTATCATTTCTAAAAAGGGTGATTCATTATTTGGAGGTTCACACACTAATATGAACTGATTTCGATATTAAAATGTAAATATTTTTATAGACGCTAATTAGAACCATTGGATAGGTTGATAGAAATTAGGAAATAATAAACAGATTGTTGGAAGAAAAATGATGCCAGGACACTGCCTAAAGCGCATTTGGAACACAAACAAACAAGCGTTTATTTTCGATTTGCGTCTTCAAAATGTAACCAAGCATCAATTTCAAAAATCATTTTATTGCTTATTTTAACACAATATTTGAAATCTTTCTGAGCAAAATTAAAATTTTTAACGGAAATTACATATATAGAAACTTCTATTTTACGAAAGCACTGACTATTAAGGTTCTTGATTTCACTATAATTTTGCATGGCTTATTTTAGCCTTATTTTAGAGAGCTTGAAGAGTAAATCATACAAGTGCCAAATTATTCATTTTAATTTTAATTGAATGGTGACAAAACTTGCTACATTTCTCAAAAGCCGAATAAAAGATGACATAAAAGGTACTGCCCAAGGTGCTGTTCTTGATTTCTAGCTTGATCCATATAAAATTAGAGCCGCATTTCTCATGAAAGGAGCATCCAGAGAAGAAGAAGCAAAGCCTGACCAACGATTAGTTGCATTAAATCTAGTGATACTCAAATCATTTCTGAGATCAGAAATACTTTAGATTAAAGTTGAAGCAGAACTGCTTGAAATATTCTTCGGAAGTCCGATCTTCCATACGATTTGTCTACTGTTGTCTACCGCAAGGCGGATGATATAAATTAAAATCTGCTCAGAACACGGCTTGACGGATGATGCTGGGCCTGTAGAGATAGCAGAAAAGTTTCTCTGAGAAACTTCGCCGCACAAATACCGAAGCGTTTTTGCTTTACCTCTGAGCAAATCTGCACAAAAAATACGATGCAATCGCTAAACTTTTATTGAATTCCCAATTACCGGAATTGGGTAAATTTAAAGTTTTTCTTGCAAAGAATTGGTTCAGGTAGCTCAACAGGGGTGCAAAGTGGGTGTTTGATGTAAAAGAGGATGCGGTCTGAATGCAGAATCTTAACGAAAAATCTACCTCGCGCATTTTGGAATACCAACCACAAATAAAAGGCTTGATCAAAAAGGAAATTGTTTGCTTGGACACTAGGTATCATGAACTCTTTCAAACGCGTGTGAGATGGAAGGACGCTGCTGAAGAGACCATCTTCGAAATGCGGACATTACACAAACTGATTTTATTTTTTGTACAGTGGATGGTGTCTACAAGAGATATGAAAAGCACGCCACCCAGAATTTCGATATAACAATGATAAGGAATAATTTAAAATGCACATAATCTAACAATTTTAGAGTTCAGGTGCAGTTAGGCTTTACTCTAAATCTTTCTGACATTGGTCGAATCGCTTCTATCACCCGCCGGTCTCCAAGATAAAAATAGCAAAATTTGTTAGGATTTACCATGAATAATAACAATGATAATAATTATAGCTATACTCCATTCCGCATTTAACTTCTGATTCTTAGTAACCCTTCTTTGACCTTAAGGCATAATTCGGTTTAACTGACGCAACATTAATCACCTAATACAAGTGTTGTCACCAGTCTCTGATTAGCCGATTTATCTAGCTGCATCATGCATATCATGTTCATAATCAAACCGGACATGGTTGATTACTGATTACTGAGGTCAGCGGGTAATTCAAGTGAACTCTCAAAGAATATATACATTCTGTCAAACCAACGCACATTAGATCGGAATATAAACACTTCAGGTCTGTACATCGTCATTAAGCGCCAACTCTCTCACGCCCAAGTCCTTTTGTTTTCTAGCTGTTTCTCTTCGCCAATACAGCCTTCAACTAACTACAAACTTCTCTTCAGTTTGCTCATTTAAAGATACTCATTAATCTGAATTATTTAAAAGAAATTCAATGAATGCGTAAGAAAATAAATGCATCTTCATTACAATTGAAAGACCATATATATAATAATGGTGTTTTGTCAGTGTTTTTTAAGCATTTTTATATTATAAATTAACAACCGTCGACAGATTCACATTCTTCTAAATACTCGCTTGTTCAACTACTATTTTTCAACTCCTTTGTTATAGCAACTATCAGTTAGATAAATCACAGTAGGTAAATAAGTGTTCTTGGAATAAATCAGAGTCTCTTTTATAAGTCATTCCATATAGTTCCTTCTCAAAAATAGGATATACAAGGGCACATAATTTTGTTTCTTTACTCATACTACGATCAGTTTTACTGTTGGGAGCAACATGAAGATCAAACGTTACTTTATTTGCTCCAATCTAGTCTTCGCTCCTATAAACTAACAAGGATATCATAAAAGACTACGATAGAAAGTTGAAAGATACTGCAACATCATGAAGTGTATTAACGAAACATAAACTGTTAGACGTGGATTTCCTAGAAAAGTTGCTTAATATACGATTTTGAGTAAAATTTAGTTGTAATCTTCCATAAAGTGAGAACAGACAATGCTACTTCATTAAAGAATTGTTCTGCAAAACATTAAAATAGGTAACAAATCAGAGAGAGTGGCAGTGAAGATCACTTTGGGTCACAGTAAATGTGTGCGCGCCGTCTTCTGCAATATAAAATGGAATGCATTATTATTCCCATCATTTAAATGACACTTGCATTAGATTTAAGGACTCTCAAAGTATTCCGACGGCTAACGTTGGCGTTTTGAAAATACGTAAAATAATGCAAGTTAGATAAAGAGATTTAGAGGTCACATTATAATATTCACTTGCAGAAAAGGAAAGTTGCATTTATAAAACTTGGTTTTGAACGGAAAGTTTTCCACATAATTTGATTTACTGTTAGAACCCCTTTGTTATTTTTTGCGTGATATATCTGATGCAAATAGAAAAAATTCAACGATACGCTGGCTTATCTTTAATAAAATCATTGTTATCAAGCATTTCAAGGTTCATTTGTAATTCTTTCGCTATCAGAGTATAGGATATATATGAAATGACCCGATTTAAAAGATTGTCGTCAATATTGGTACAAAACAATTACATATAGTCTAATCATTCGCTGCCAGTAATTCCTGAATAAGATTTTAATATGATGGTTTCGTATATGTCTGGAAGTTAGATAATTTGTTATTTTTTGGAACAATACATTTTGGAGAGATCGAGTTAGCATTTCGCCAGTAATACTTGAAAATATGAAAAAATTTCCTTTTGTTAATATAAATGGTAAAGGATGACTCTATGTGTTTCAAGTATTACTCTTTATTTGCTTTCCCTAAGAAAATACTTAGATTATTCGTCCACGAAGTCGCAGTGATGTCTTTAGTTCCCTAAGACTTAAAACTCCTGTCTGTTATGTCTAAATGCGTTTATTGATTCCCCCTTACTTTAACCATCCCGTTTCATTAAAAGTGTACAGTGCTCATGTACTCATCCACGTCCTTGCTCAATTGACCCACATAAATTGTCTTTGTATATCCACTCGCATACACGCGTAGCCATGCGTTTGTCACTCATCGACTCCTGTGCTTCCCTCTCATCTCCTCTCTTTCTCTCCTACACGCTTGAATCCGCATTGTGGTTTGTTCAATAATTTTTTAGCCTGATCAGCTAGTGGTGTTCTACTCTGTGGAGAAATTTCTTCTCTTAACAGGAAGTCCAATAAATAAGTTCAATAAAGCAGAAGGATCAAAAATTTTCTGAGACCAGCGTCAAGTTATCAAGGAGTCTTTCATCATTTGATTTTTGTATTATACTTACTATTTACTAAATGGGTAACTCATGTTCCAACATTCGACTTGCTACAAATGCCTGCTTATTGACGGATTTTTTAATCAAGAAGCATCAGTCTCGCCTCTTCATTTCATATTTTCCTTCGATTATTTAGAAGGCAAAATGATCACTCATGAAATTCAACATTCGAAATAAGATAAAATAGTTGAAAATTAGAAGTTAACAGAACTTCTTAATCGTGCTAACTTAGTGTAACTATCTTTAAAAGTTCATTTACGGTCAGATTAAATTTATATAGGCAAATTATCTCTTAAATTAAATCATGTAATTTACAAATTTATTTAGTGATTGGCTTTGTCTACTTCTATGCACTAGTATAGAGTTTAATTAAAGGAAACCTTAACATTTTCAAGTGAATCAGTGATTAATATTTAAAATATACAACTGGGTTTCTCAATTTTCTCAAGAGACAGAAAATGCATCAGTGCCTTGAATACAGCGCTGCTTCCGGCCAAGTAGATGTAAGTGATTTTACCACCAGGAGTAGCTAAAGTACCTCTTCTCTAGGTGTTTGGCGTTTTGCGTTATCCTCTTGGCGAAAACTTCCGGTTGGAGCTAAAATCGCGGTTAAGGATTGGATTGATAAATTGGTTTAAAGGTCTGCAGTGAAAGTTTATACTTTACGGTAATTAAATGTCCTTATTTTCGTTACATTCTTCGCTTTAATGCATACTTTCACCGTAATTTTGTAGTTTTTTCAAAACTAAAAGAGAGAAACCGCTAAATCGACAATTTAATAAATGATAAAGGTTACATTTTGAATAGAAGACTAAATGCTTGCATAGTAGACTGAAATTATAGAAAGTTTCCATTTGTTATTGAACAGAGATCAGTCCACTATCGCTCTATTTATTGCATTTCACATTAGGAGAATTCTATTGAGCTCTGCTATGATAAAAGTCTCAAACACCTGCTTTTAGCAGAAAGAAGATACTAATAAATCGGGATGTCATAATCAATCTATAAATCAAATCAGTTGGTCAACAAGGTCTGAATAGTGTGAACATAATCTTGGCCATATATTATCATAAAGCATTGATTTAAGCGCAGTACTCCTCGAGATAAGTGAACACCAGATTACCTCCAAAATTCAAATAAATTATTTTTCTGACATATGGATTGCATTATCTACTTTTTCTTATCTCCTTCCCCACCTCAAATGCAATTGCTCTTGTTTACTTTTCTCCTCCTCCCAATGCTTTCACGTGGCTAATACTTGTAAAATTGCGAAAAATTACTTCACCTGCCTCTTTTCTTAATTACCAATTTTACTAAAACCATGCAAGTCCATAAAGGGTGATTAGAAATAACCAGGAGGGCTGTTCAGTCACATCATTGGAAAGTGCGCTAAAGGGCGTCAATCCCGTTACCTCTGGCTGGACAGTTGTGTACGAAGAAAATTGCACCATCTGAGCACACGCATTACACACCTTTGTTTCTAAGACTCCCATAAGGCTGCAAGTTGGTATAAATGTAAAGTGAAAGATTAATTTTCACTAATCGACATTTGGAATTGTCTATTTTTAGCTATATCTTTTTGAATAAGCTTTAACCAAGATTGCGCATTAAGCCGACCTGGTTCGGCTCAGACCGTATCAAATTTAACTTCATTTTATCAAATATGGCTTCATTTTATTAGTTCAAATAAGCAGCATAATTTTAACCATGTTAACCCTCTTTCAGCATGAGCTTCAACTGGATATTTATAATTTCGAATGTGACAGACCCTCCTTGTGCTTTCAGATAAGGTGAATTATTTCAAAACGTCTCTAAAAGCGGATTTCAAACATTAAAAGAATTCTGACACATTAATTCCCCCCAAAAAATCAAGATTCATTTTTCCCTTTGCCAATCGTAGTGAATAAAAATGTAGTTAAACGTTTCTGCTATATAAATAAACCGACTAACACTAAAAAGTGGTGAATATAGGGCAGTAAGTTCCAAAACTTTCGCATTTATTTGCATAAATGCTTTATTCTGTTGGAAGTACATGTTAAGAAAATAGTTTCACTTGTTAAAAATTTAATATAACTATATTTTACAGGCGAAATGTTCTGTTTGTTTAAATTATGTTGTGACCCTGTAGCCCATTTCTTTCAGTGATTTCCGCCTGCAGCTTATCATTTTGCTTCATTTATGAAATATGAATTTTAAGTTAATCCGCGTTTTTATCTAAAATATGGTGTTCCTGTTCTCTATGTTTCAGTGCTGTTCATGTTACAGACGTCTCTTATGATCATCCTTATATATAGGTTGCCATTTCACTTCTCTTTGGCTTCTCATTGTTCAGTACATTTACCAGTAATTAATTAAACTGCGCATTTTAATTCTCAGCTTTCACAAGAACAACTTAAAATGTGTTTAATCAACTAGCTCAAGGTCTTTATATATCTTAGCTCTTTTAGTACTTTACATGATATGGCTGTGTGGTAAACTACTGAAAATGAGGCCAGCTTATTCAAAATACGTTAAAAATTTGCCCATTTTGAAATACACACATTACTACCACCTTTATGAAAGTCCTTCAATGATAAAAAATTATAATACCTATATGGTAATTCATTTAAATACTCTTTTAGAGTAGATAAGAGAGCTCTCTAATGGAGAACTTCAGGAGTTATCATTCTTCCTTAGAGCCGAATTATAAGTTGGTCTTCATTAGTTTTGACAAATGCATTGATATAACACGGTCATCGATGGCATTTATTTAAATCGTTTTTAATGATCTCCTGAAATTACAGATTATAATATCCCAGGTACTTAAGGATCAGATTCTGTAACATAAATTTTGAACCACTTGAATATAAATTTTTTAATGGTATCAATTAAATAAAGCCTGGACAAACCTTAAAACTAACCACTTGATACATTGAATTCCATTCAGTCTACAACATCTTCACATTTTAATCGACTAATTTAGCTAATCGGGAATTAGAATCGCTTCCACAATATATACCGGACTTTATTCACATTGATTTTGGTGAAATTAATAGTTAATTTTATCTACTATAAATCCTAACTTATTTCATTAATTCTGCAAATCTAAATATGGAAGTGGCGTCGCTAACTAATCTGCTGAAACTTGATTAAATCTGGGAATACGCCTTTTTGATAGCATAAAAATCCAAAATAGCCCTGTTTAAGGAGTTTAGAATTGTTCAAACGGGGTCGATATCCAGGGAGAGTTCCTCTCACTCAACAGACAGTAACGTTCTCAGATATTTTAAACCATAAAGATCTCTCAGAAAAAGGATATTAACGACAGCAAAATATTTACTTTTTAACAATAAAATTTTGATTTCTAACATTCCTTCTTCACTTAATGCTATACATCAACCCTGCCAAACTTGCCATTGATATGGCATTTCAATGGAAGATACTAATAAATGGTTTTAAATAACGTAATTGCATCGATCCATTCTGCTCTTCCAAAAATAAATTAATAAGCATACAATTTATCATAGCGCTATTAGAGGTCACATGAGAAAAGCACAAAAAACCATTATTTTAAAATTTGCAATTCATCACTTTTCATTTTTATCAAAGCTCCTTTCAGTGTTTATTTATTTTATGAACCACTTTATGTCGATCTCGGTTCTTCTAATTTACGGTGTTATTAATATTTCTAATTTATCCAAATAAAAGACACTTTATGAATAATGTTTATATCGAAAACAAAAACAATGCTGGAGAAAAGCACTGTAGAACGGTACTATAAATTATTCCCAGAGCCGTTCGAGGCATTTTGCGAAAAACATTTCCCTCTCCATAAAAGCGATTTTATTTTACTGCTTCTCTCTATTTAAGAGTAATTTTGCTCCATTTTGGCTTACGGTTCTCTTTTGCTTTTTCCATTAAAAAAAACGCCTGACGTTTATAAGTGAATGTGAGAGAGGATGAGAGACTAGGTATATCTCCTAAAAAATCTAAATCACCCAACATGGAAAATTCGTGAAAGCGTAGGGGTTATTTGCAAAACAGTCTCCGATGAGATGAGTTTGAAATTACTAATAATGTAAAGCCAGTTAGTTTTCAGTTCAAGATCTGCTTTTAACTGCGCATTACGTTAAATAAATGCTTTCCTAAGACGGTCAATATTGATATTTTTCGTCTTCAAAAAGATTTAGATTCAAGTTTAAACTTGGAAATATCCAAAATTAATGCTTATTTTGACCATTATTCCTCATGATAAAGCAATACGTTTTGCACCTTCCAACCAAAGGAAAACATCTTAACGAAATGGAAAAGAATAATGATTTGGCTTTAAAGGGAGAATAAAGAACATTAAAAGAAAGATTCAGGGATTCAGAAGAATATTACTTCATCTGAGCATCAGGACTGGGAGCTTAAGGCCTATCTCACTTTTACCATTGTCCTCATATTGTAGATCCTGGTGAATTTCTCGTGAACTTAAGGTCATCTCCTTATGCAGCCATCTACTTAACAAGGAAGTTTAATAGTTTCCATTATCGACATGTGCTTTCTTTTATGGATCCGTCAGTACTTTTACACTTCAATTTTATTTGCTAAAAGTCTGTAGGTATAATTTCTATTTTATTCACCTTACAACTGCGATTGGTACCACCTAAGGCGAAAAACGAGTTTCTATATGAGATTTATAACACGAGTTTTGACTTATTTCTTACCATAGATCTAATTAGCATCATCATGAAGATATACAGAACAAATCGACGGGGAGCAGATGTAGAGGTTTCCTTTTGATAAACAAAATTTCAGTACCATTTTAACTAATTTTATCCAACGAGCAGCATTATAAACAGCCTGTGATCTATTTTCACTTATTCAATAAATATAAACAGATATACCGTATAATACGCTTGATGTTAGAATTTTCACAATTCTCAGAAGTTTTTTGGCCTTTCCGACACTATTTTACAGCATTTTATTTTGACCTATCTTTACGGAACTGTAGTTTCTCTATAGGAAATTTCTTAGAAATCATTGAAAATATCAGTCTAGCGGAGGATGAATTCAATGAGAAAGACGAAATATTTAAAAAATTTCCTGAAAAACTGCTTTTACCATCTATTTAAGTAATAAAATAATAAGACGTGAGTTTTGGGTGTTTTGTGATGGGAATGGTAATGCGCGAATGCTGATGTCCGCTGAGAAGTCTATGATTCGCGGTTCTAAGGAGCGATTTCTATCAAGTTATATGCATAAAAGAAGTTTACGATTAATTTTTTATTTAAGAAAAATTAAATTAGCAAATTATTACTCATAAAATTTGCATATTTGTTAGAATGCGCTAAATTACGGGGTCATCACCTTGCATGATTTTGGGGAAAAGCCTACCATTATGATAATTACTTGTTATTATTGGATTCTGAGATTTGTGGCTATTTTGGGGGCCAATAAGATTATGACACCTACCTAAGTGAGGACTGCGGCTTTCTAAAAGATTGGAATGATATGGCATGCATTGAATTTTTGTTATTACATGATTAACATTTATTGCAGTTTTTACTTAGAAAAGGTTATAGCAGATAATAATAGAGATATGGTTTATACTTTCCATATATAGAAAGATTGTTAAATACTCTGCGCTCAGTTTTACTTTTATAAAGTATCAATTTGCATTGAACATAAAATTTATATGAACAAATTTAACAGCGTAGCTGGGAAGAGTAAATCTACCAGGCTCTGATAAGTTTAAAAGGCCCTGGGTTGCCTCAGCCGTTTTTTCTTCTGGTATACGAAGATGACAAGTTAAACATGGCCAAAAGCGTAGTGAATTGACAAAAACTAAAGGTATTTTAAGAATGTGACCCAGAATGGAGAAAAAACATTTTAAAACAAATTATATTTAAGGCTTTTTTATTAAACAATGCTTCAGTGTACTTCTCAATTTTCTCTTATTTGATTGTACAATCTCGATCTTTCCCTCCGTACATATTTAACGGCTGCTTTGAGCAGCTTTAAATACTCTGAACTCATTGTTAATTAATAGGCTGACTTTCATCTATCAACCCTCCACAAATGCTTGTCCCTTTTATCTCTTTGATAATTTAAGACTATGTTAAGCAAATTTTACTTTTAAGATTTTATTATATGAAATAAATCGAATAAATGGAAATCAAGTGCTGTAAATTCTCATTGAATTCTCATTTTCCCATAACATACTCACTCGAATGTCCTATTAGTATAACTCAGGCTAATACAAAATAATTGTAAAATTTAACAGTGGGAAGGAAATGAAATTAGTAAAAAGAAGGTCTAACAATTAATAAAGGGAAGAGAATCATAGTGAAGTAAAAGATTAATGTCAAGGCATCAAAGTGTCGCCATTTGGCTTTTGGAATCAAAATATTTACAAATGAGGTGCTCAGGTTTCAAAGGTTTAACTTTCACGATGCATCCTCCAGATTGCAGCAATTGCTTGTCTACAATATTCAGTGCTTATTGGCCAGAATTTTAATCAAATTGTGTTGGTCTTACCGTTCCAATTCGTTTTTTTCAAATGTTTATGTGAACAAAATGATTGTGTATGACATTCAGTAGCCTGCAGTTACTTCTGAGTGGAGATTGGATAGGCCAATTGGGTGAGTTATAATCATTTGATTCACTTCTTCCATCTAGATGTAAGAGTACTGTCACTCCAAAATTTTGAATTTAGTTCCGCTGATGAAAAACAAATTGATCGCCATTTTATTCTTATAGTATCGAATTATTCGGTTTTGCATCCTACTTCATCGCAACCTTTCATGATATGTAATACTTAGTAACCACTTTAACAAGTAAAACTAATTATTTGAAAAGTTGGAGAGTTTAGCTTAATTTTGATCTTTTCGGTTTCGTATTTTCCGGATAGTTTGCTTTGACTATATGTTTTTTGTAAATATATGACAAAATTTCTACCTCACAGATATTAGAAAGTTTTATTTAATTTAAAGAGAATGAAACGTTAGAAATTAAGTACAGTAACCCATGTTCCTTCTATTTGGATTTATATGATATAATAATTTAAAAGATTTTTTACCCTCAAAACCAAAAGTCCCACAAAATGATTTCTACCTATGGTACAGAGTTTACTATTTATTTGTAGGAAATAGAGAAAATGCAATTTAAAGTGTAAAATGATTTAGTAAAAGAGACAATTCAAAGACAATTTCAAATTTCGAACTCTCTCATAAGTTAAAGTTCATTTGGACACTAAGGTTAAAAGCTCTTGATTATTGGCCAAAATCGGAGTTATGAAAGGAAATCTTTAAATATCATGGCTTATTTGACATTAAAAATAAAATCACTCTCGTTATTTATGTGGTTGAGCATTATTACTCTAATTAATTAGAATTCCAAATAAATATACCAATTAATAAATTCATTTTATTATTATGTGTTATATGCTTTGTGCTACAATAAAGATATCTATAATGAATGGCAAGCCTATAATTTTAGACTGATGCACAAATCTGGAAATTTAAAAGAATGTTGTTTCTCTAAATGATCATTGAATTTACTGAAAGGAATTAGATATAATCTAAATTCAAAGCTGTTCGTAGCTATTTTATGAAGACCGTAAATCTGCAAGAATAATGAAATAAAATAACGAAATAGTTTCTTTTAAAAGTTTCCTGTGTGCTTATTTAGTTATTTCACGTTATTTAAGAGACTCTATGCATTTTTCTATGCCATTAAGGGCTTCCAAAGATACAACCTTTGAATGAAAAAAAACGCGTGTATCACCATTATGGTGTATTTGAGTTTGCAATTCTTGAATCAAAAAATCATTTTGTTAGCTATTGTTTCAAAAGACAGTGATTTATTTCCTTCCAGTCATTGCAAATACTTTCTAAGGCTGCAGTTTATGTATTTTGCCAAAATTCATGGACTTTCTTACTACTTGTAAGTTAGAGCAAGGCAAAACAAAATTATAATATGAAATGTCCAAGCAAACACCCATTGGTTGATTGTATGCACTAGTATTTCATTAAAATTACAAATTTGTCCATGTATATCATCATACTACTATCATTTTAGGTAGAAAAAGAACAGGCCGATTTAGGAAAACAATAACTTCATTGGTTATTTTTTGCTAATTTTGCATTAGATGTTTTCTATATTTTATTCCACTTCTCTGTCTCCAATAAATTGCTTTTCCTTGTCCTATTTTCTCTAACAGCCGAGTCGTAAGACAGTCAGGAGATGAGTGTTGTAAATGTATCCCACTAACACCAGTAGATTTGATTACTTTCCCCTGTGTTTTAATTCTTCGATATCCAGCTCTACAAATGATTTTGGCTCATATCTCATCCAAAATGCTGTCTACCGAATTTTTAAATTCCCTAATGCCAATAATTTGGGATTTATTCATCTGTTTGACCTTCTGTTTTAAACCCAATAGATATGAGCCTGCCACACACTTTCTTAATTATCATCTTAATTAAGTATTCAAATTGAGTTTTTACTTTGTTTTTCTTCTTTGCGACAAAATTTCTTAATAATACATTCAAAGACAAAATATTTGCAATTTTAAACTATTCCAAGCTTGTGACTCATAATTTTCTGTGACAGAAAAGTAATTTGCTTGATTACACCAATGACTACGAGTAGAAATTTTGTTACGAATCGGAGTAGCCTGAGATAAGCGCTAAGAATTTTGCATCTCAATTATGACAATGAAAAACTGAGAAAATATTAATGTCATAAGGGAGTATTTGAAAATAGACAATTTTGTCATAGTGAAAAATTTAACAAGAGATTAAATAAAATAAAAGTCTTGCATTAGAAACGATTTAATTTATATTTTATCAAAATTTAACCTGAACCTATTTTTATAAAAAGTGAAATTAGATCAGAAAGAGTTTAATTTTACTGAGTACCTCCAAATGCATGAGTAGAAAATTAGAATTTTTGCTTCCCCCTTGAATACAAACTCAATTTAAATGAACAGAAATTTAATGAGAAAGACTAAATTTCAGTTAAATGATGAAAGCAACCAAGAGTGAGGAATCGGGTCACCCTGTTGATATTACAGAAAAGCGCGACAAATGTGAATGCGAAAAATAACTAACGACATTACGAAAATACCTATACTCAATTTAGCTATAACTACTAATTTTACAAATCATGTAGCCTACTCTATAATCACAATGTTCAAAATGGGGAACCAAAAGTACGGGAATTAAGAAGATCATATGCTTGATGACTTATGTTTGCAGAACTCTTCCATGTTCTGAACCTCCTATTTGCATAATCTTGAGCCTCTACATAATGAAAGGTCTAGAATAGATCTCAATCAAAATTTGAAGGCATTTACACGAATTACTTTCTTACATCTAATTTTAAGTCAAAATTCTAACCTGAATAGAATTGCATCACTATTACGGCTCAAAAAATTAATGGCATAAACTTCAAAGAACAGCTGCGCAAATGTTGGCAAGAATTTTCTGCTATCAAAATTTTCAAAATGTCATACACGGTTATTATCTACCTGAATAACATTCCTAGTAGGTTATGATATTCGTCTTGGCAAAATTGGAGGAACTATCATCTTTATCAGATTTTCAGAGTCTGAGTCTGTAAATTTAAACATTTGCTTAATTGCTAATTTACCATCCATAACCCGCGTTTTATGGTAAAATGACTAAGCAAATCCAAACAAACTGCACTTTTAAATATGATGGTATTCATTTACAGACCCTAATTTACAATCTACTGAAATCATTGACTCCATAATTTGTATTCCTAACATTGGCACTTTAATTAATAGATTTTATTTTGAAAATAGTTATGCTCTTACGATTTTATCAGATTCAAATAAGTTAACTTTTGCTATTTAGTATGTCCCTATTTATTACTAAATAAATTAGTAATAATGCGTTACTGAAAAAGATATTTAATAATATATGCCTATAAATAGATTTAAACTGGTTTCTTTTTAAGTGTTATCTACGCCAAATATCAAAAAATATTATTTTTGTAATAAATGATGAGAGCTTTCAAGTATATATAACTTTAGGCCAATGGCATTTTAGATATTACTATTATTACCCAGAGCAATACAAAAAAATTTCTAGAGTTTTCAATTGCGGTGAGCAACTGACATCAAATAACAGTAAGTTCAGCAGATGATAAGGGGTGGAGATCAAAAAGGTACAGAATTACATCACGGTATTAAAGTATCTTTCTTTATTTGACTTTTGGACCGGAGTTGTATGCCATTTACTGTGGGCATTCCACATTCCAAGATTTGACCTTCATCATTTGTTTTCTGGATTGCAACAACTGTTTGTTCACGATAATCAGTACTTTTTGATCTGCGTTATTTGCTCAAAAGGTCGGTCTTATCATTCCATTTCACTTTCTCTTTCAATCGTTAATGAGGGAAATAATCTATCATGGCATTCCACCTCTTAGAATGTTAATTTTAGCAGAAATGAGACAGTTAAATATTTCAGGTTAACAGAGCTCCTTAAATTGAGTTTTTAATCTGATCGAAAATCCCATAAAGGTTAATTTGGCATTACATTTAAAGCTTAAAGGGAACTCAGACATTGCCCGGAAACCAATCTTGTTTACGAAATTTAAAAGCTCTCAAATTGTGACTGTTTGCATACGTTGCAACATTCAACTACTTTTACTTCCGATTAAAACAAATGGCTAGTTGAAAATGCTTTATATTGTACACGATACAAACATCCATAAATAAGATCATATATCATCATGCGGAGTTTTAATATCACTCGCGTTGGCCTCATAATACACACTGCTGAAAGCTAATATATGTTTGAGGGGAGTTAGAGCAAAAGCGAGCCTTAGTTGATATTAAGAAATTCGAAGAATTAAGAAGATAAGAATAAGAACATAAAGTTAAGAGTTGAGAGAGAATAAGATAGTTAGACAGCGTGATCTCTACGATACGGACCATATAGAGGAGTCATCTGCCTGGGGAGACCAAAACGGACGTCTATAGGAGGAGGGAGATTTCGATAAGGATCTGGTCGTTGACCCATTGCATAGAAGTGTCGGGTATTCGGCGAACCCGTCGACGCTATCCGAGGCTGGAAGGGCGGCTCTGCCGCTGATTTGGCCATTGGGGTCGTCAGATCCGGAGGTTTGAGGGGTGGTTTCTCATTGGGGAATATTAGAGGCTTGGATGGAGGTGAGGGCACGTCATCCATATCCTTCGAGTTTCCTACTATGAGAATAAAATTACATAAACTTTCGCCGAAGAATCTGCATTTAAAACAATATAATTTCATGACTCAATTACCAAACATCCTACCTGTAAGCATATTAAGTCTCTGTGGTCAAAAAATGATCAGTCAGTGTTTATTTGGACAGAACTGCATATAACTTAAATTTTAGAATTTCCAAATCCTTCTTGAAAAATAAGGATATTACCGGAACTTGAATTCCATTATGCGTCTCTATATCCATGATATCTTCAGGGTGCGTGAGAAGTTCATTTCTATCAAAGAATAGATTTCATTTGTATGCTTATGAAGTTTCATCTTCCAGAAGGTTGATAGTTCAATGTATGAAACAAAATACAGATTGTGAATATCTCTATCATAAAGTAAAAACAAAGAATGAAGCGGCTTAAATATTCCCGTTAAAATTCTGGATAAATATACTACTAAGAATAATATATGCTACTGGGTGTAACAGTTGAAGAGGAAAATTCGTGTAAGCACAAAATTTATGACGATTTAGTTATATTATTGGGCATAAAAACAACTAAATACGTTTGAAGGAGTGCACATTCAAACAAACCCTGTGTTTTAAGAGAATTCCCTTATACAAGAATAAATACAGGTAACATTTTCTAACTGATTAGCCAAAATGGGAATTTTTAATTATTTTCTGAGAGTATTAAGAGGAAGAGGAATGGAAGACTTGAAAAATCGTCAAATTGAAATGGAAAAAGGTTTAGATTTTGTGAATAATTATTAAAGATTGATTTTTTTTTCAACTATACCTGGTCTTCGGAATTGGTTTCCGGGTAAAACACATTCTTTTAATTGTGTTAACTGAATACTACTCTAACGAGCTAGAAATCGGTGCAGTTATTGTAGCCATTGGCCGTAAACAGCGGCTCAGCAATCCCCCTCTCCCCCCTATGATTTTTACCTTGCTCTGTCTGCTTACTTCGACGAAAGCAACTTTATGTGTGGTGCATGAAGTTGAGACAAAATTTTTCAAGTTAATAAGGTGAATATGAGTAGTCTCTCACACCGTCGCTCACCAAACTTGGTATCCATTTTATTCTACTAAATAAGGCTTTAACAATTATTGTGGTAGCTCTTTACCACAAGAGATAAATATAAATATAATAAAAACAGTCAAAAAATTGATTAAAAATACATAAATTTAGTCCCATTTCAAAGCCTTAAGAAGATAATAAGAAAACCAGAATGGCCTAATCAAATACTCGCAATACATTTTAAAAATGTGCATGCTTTCAAACAACGTAGGCATTTGACACAGTAAATAACCTCGAAAGTGGACACTGGACATGCGGAGTTTTGAGTATGCCGCACAAATCTCCCGTTAGTCTTGGGAAATTTTACTTTGCAGTCAATCAGTTACTATGCCTAATTTCCCCTGAACTTACAAGACAACCATAGAATGCTGTCAAAAATATTGTAAATATATCTACATCAGCAGACTTCCAATATGCATGAAAGTGTGAGTTTGTTAATTTTAATTCCATGCTGGGTTCTGTTTCCTACAGAATCCGTGGTGTCATAAAATGGATTGAAAAATGAGTTAGAAAAATAACATGAAGCGATATTTTTGCCAAATCTTTTTCCCTTCAGCAAATACCCACCCCTGGAGTAGTTATATTGATTCGAACAGAGTTATCTAGAAGAAGCGAGTTTACATAATAAAACACAACGGTGTTGTGTCTTGGCTAGGATTAGGTTATTAAATAATTCACGAGAATACATATTCTGACGAAGAGAACTCATAAATCCGATACAACTTCAGTCGTCCCACACGATTTAAAGACTGATAATATCGTCTTCTTAAAACGTTCTAAAACCGGAGGTGAACATTTGTACTTCATTATGACTTGCAGTTTAAGGTTTAGGTTATTTGATATGATAAAATGAAGATGATTTTAATGCAGTAGATTTTATTTGTACTAGCTTTGAATCTGCTTTGTACTAAATAAACTAACTTTAGGCACGAAGATAAAAATTTTGAACATGTATAATACAACTGTTAGTCTTTTGGTTTGTAGACAGAAAGCATGGAATGCTTCTCTCAACAAAGCCGACTTTTAGGGCCACCGCCATCTAATTGCCTTCAAAACAAAGCCTAAAACACAGCAAACAATTATATGTACATCAAGTAAACAGGGATCTTTAGAGATGCTAATAACAACTCTAGTTCTAGAAAAGCCTTAAACTTTTAAAATTGATCCTTCAAAACCTTTTTTTCTCTCTTATTAAATGAGATATCGAAAGAAGTATATCATAATATTCAAACCTTATTTCAATTGTGAGGATTAAGAAAATCCGTTTTCTTCTAAACGAACGGTTTCGATGAGTAGGTTAATAGAAAAAGAAACGACAACAACTTAAACGAAAACTAAAAAGAAAAGTGTTTTATTGTTTTGTGCGTAAGAGAACACAATCACAACACATTAGCTGACTTAAAATTTGGAGAGAAAAATATCCCTTACTGAGGAAGCGAATTAACTTTTTATTGCATAAGAAGTAGACAAATACCTCTGAATTCATATTTGAATAACTGATAGAAGTCGAAGCTCCACAAAAATACAAATATTTGTGAAGTTATTCAGTGTAAGCTTAATTAGGGAATTTATAACTTAAAGGAAAAAATCTACTTTATTTCACTATCAGAACTCATATAAATAATGGACATTTAGCAGAATGACGCTCTATGGAAGGGGAATTCAGGAAAGTTCAATCAAGCTCCTTCTTCTAAAAAACACACTTTTATGAAGAAATAATTTTAAAATATAAAAATTAATGACTCTTCTATAAAAAAATCAATGCTAAGTTAGAAATTAATTTATTTTCGTTTTTTTGAGAACAGTTCGATTTCTTTAAGGTCATTTGTAAGACATTTACAATACTTAAATTCTTCCGTATGCATCCATATACTCAATGTTAATGAGAACGAATTTACTTTTTAGACACCAAACACTTTATTAAATAACATTTCATTGATTCAATATGACGTTATTTTATTTGTAATGTATATTTGGGTGTACAGTGTAACAAATAATTTAAATTGTAATTGTCAGACAATGATATACTACAGCACCAATAAGAAATTAAAATTTCTATGTTAAATTTATATATATTGAAGGATCAGCCTATCATGCATTTCGACGAATAAAAAGTCACTTCACAGAAGTTGAAATTTTACTTTATTTTCTTGATAGTAAGATGATGAAATTTCTTGAAGTAGAAATCGTTGGAACAGTCCGCTCCCGACACCGGTGGAAGTTTAGGTGAATTATTGTTAAAAACAAGTTAAATTTCTAAATCGATTTCGAAAATTCAATGCACTAGATACTGAAGAAATAATTTTTAATTAATGTCTTAACAATGTGGAGCACGATCCAATACATTAAATGCCTCAAAGTGTTTAGATTTTGGAAGTTTGTAATCGTATATGTCCAGACGGATTATCATACTAATCTCTCTTCCCATAGAATGACATAAATTATTTTACATCAGTAGAAAAGAAAAAGGATCTAATTTTTTTTCAAGGAATGAGTCTCAACATATTTAAATTACAAATTTAGCGTCAATGACAAACGTTTACTTATTCGAACAAAGTAAGACTTATTTAGTGATTACAAATAACCGAGCTTCTGTAGTATCAAATCAGCCGTAAAACAGTTAATTCAAAATATGTCTAGTCCCACATGAGGTAAATGAATGCTTAAATAAATTGAGTTCTGCTTGAAATAGTGCTGTTTTAATGAAAAACAGCAAATGTCAAACATTGTGCATATTAACTCAAATAAAATTAACATTTTTGTTTGTGAAAGTGCTAAAATAACTCTTTTATGTTTGACTTGGAATTTTATAGTACTTTTAAGGTACAAAAGTTGCAATATGTTGTTGGGCGCCAGACAGTCTATTAAATATGTTTAAACTCTACTTCCTCCAAACGCCGTTATATAATAGCATGTTTTAATTACTCTCACTTACAATTAATTAATCCAATAAAATGTACAATGTGATATATCACAGAACACTTTGCATTATATGAAAGTCTAAACAAATTTTCAATTATGTCCATTTAAATTTTATTGTTATTTGAAAATATTAAATTGTAAATAAACTTTAAATCTGAAAATAAAGGAATACTGGAGTGATATATTTTTGTGTAATCCAATAGTTCTTTTTATTTGAATCTGTGTGAAGTTTAAGCATATTCACTTATACAGTATTAAATATTTGAAATATATTATGATCTTCCTTAAAATCCAATTATTGAATAGAAGAGAGCAAACCCTAATTACGCTAATAAGTAGTCGCAAATTTAGCACCTTCCCCGTTGAAAACAAAAAAAGGAAAATTTTTAAGTACATTAGTAATGTGAAAAATATTTCATTTTTAAAAATCTTTTAAATACGTTATGCAGATAGGTTCAACATTTTACCTGATTTCTTTGGCGTTTTATTGGTCATTCGGCTTCCATTATTAGCAATTGTCAGACCGTTTTTCTTTCCTGCAGATTTTTTATCTTCTTTCAAGGGAACTCTCTCTGCATTCGTTCCGTCATTATTTGCAGCACCTCCACCACTTTCACTGTCAAGCTTTTGCTGATTTTTTCCAGCGGCACCACTTCTAAATTTCAAATACCAGACAATAGCCAAGGCAACGGCTAATAGTATTACAATTATAATACATATTGGAAGGAGAGTCGTAAGTAAGAAAGTGCGTTGCTGAGTCTGAGTGCTTGCCGGTTGTTGAATGGCTTCTTGGTCTGTCGATTGTTGGAATATTTTTGGAGGTTCGGGAAGGAAAATAGGACTTGGTCGAGTGGTTGTTGCTGTATTTGCCAATCCATGGTCAAGATAATCGAAGGTGTTTGGACGTTGGCTTGCATAATCGGGTTGTGGACTGGCTGGAGGACGTTTGGAACCTGCATTTAATTAGAAGGAGCAATTTTAATTGGGTCCATACTAAGGCAAAAATGATCAAAATGAGAGATATGAAATGAAATTATTATGAAGAATATATATATTTACTTATTTATAAATTATTGATGAAAGATAGTATAACTAAGGAACGATTAGTAATTTTTTGAAAGAAAAAGTAAATTACAGTATAAATAAAAATTCACTTTAAATCTCTAAAAATTGGTAGAGAGATATTTTAAAATAGGCCAACAGAATCAAAATGTTTTACTTTAATGAAATTAAATTACCTTATTTTTAAAGATTATTTATTCGATGTCTGTTAATTGTATTATATAAGTTATCAAACTTTAAAATATTAATGATAAGTTCAAATATGCAATATATATTTGAAGAATATATAAGTTATCAATGTGATTAAAAGAAATATTTATAAATTAATCCTTCCACTTCGTTCAAACGAAATATCACGTGAATCTTTTTTAATTATCTACTGCATAATGGTTGGTTTCAAAACCTTGACCTGATTAACAATAAAGCTAAAGTCTTTTTAAACTTATTAAATTATTCACTAATTTGTAATATTTAATTTTATAATGCAAAAGTAATGCTCAGTTTCCGAGTTTATTATTTGAAAAATCCTTTGAAAGTTTCCTTATCAACCTTTAACCCGATATTTAAAACTTCTTAATATTCAAATAGGATATAAATGCTTTTCTCACCAGTAATGACTATTATCATTATTATGAAATGCATTATTTGTAACAAATTTACTATCTTTTCAAATTTATTATATTTGACGCCAAAATTAATACTGTTACGAATAAACCCATATTTTTAAAATCTTGTTTTCTATGAGGCGAGTTTCATATGATAGTTATCTGATAAATTTATAATTAATTGGCATTTATCACTACACTCAAACTGTCCGAATTAATTAACGTCAATGGTAATTTAAATATCAACACGGACTACTATGCAACTATATCATACATTTTATTCAAATCTTCAAATCCACTCAACAAATGCATTTATTAATCACTGTTGTTCTTATTCTTTATAGAAAACTAATTATCTGCTAGAGGAAATATTGAAGTGATATATAATAAAGTATAATTAAAAATAAATATGAATTGTGCTTTTATTTTCACAAACTAATTATAAATTCAAATGCTGTGATTTTGATGACAATACTAACATAATATTATGCTATTAAATTGACAAATACTAATTGCTTTTTGACCTCGTGCAGTGATTTAGTAAGTCAAAACTAATATTGCTCCTCTGACCTACCTTCATTGATCCTGTCTTGACTATAAAATTCCATAAAATAGAATGGACTCTCAGTGGAAAGACCAATAGTATTCTTCTGTCCATTATCACTCTCACCATTCGCTTCATAGAGATCACTATAATCCCAATTCCAGTTCCAGTCCTTCTTTAATAATCCTTGTCCATCGGTATCGTTATTCGTCTTTTTAAGTGCTCTTAAATCCCATCGGTTAAGAGTTGGAGATAGAGGTGGCATAGTGATAGCTGTCTAGCTAACATTGCAGAACATTAAAACATCCAAAAAGAGCTTTGGTGAATCAGGTAAAATAGCATCCAAATAGCATCAGTCAGAAAGCTGAAAAATGGCAATTTGAAGCAAATGCAGATACTATACACAGACACACTCTCAAGGTAATATGCGTCCTAGAGTTTGTTTGTCGTTGGCTGATAGCAGTGAGGCTTTTGATTGGTCCGTTATTATAGGTGAGAAGACTACGCGGAGAGAAAGGCTACTCTGGCTGAGAGAGCTTGCTGCATTTGGTGGTAGTTTTGCCTAATGCTGCTTGTGTGCGAGAGTTATGCCCAAATGTGTTTGTCAACCAATCAACGGACGAGACATAAATACACCAAGGATGCTGAAAAGAGTCTGTCACTATGATGTCCCACTTACCCCCTAACTTATTCTTTCTGTTTCTATCTGGGTTTAATTTTATTCACGCCGGGCCTCAGTAAGTGGTAATCTGTTCAGATAGCATTAATCCTTTGTTGCTCAGTGCGATTCTCCTTGCCCTACAATTGTAGTTTTGATCTAATAAGGTAATCTTAAAGGAGTTGGGAATAATTGAGATTTTGATAAATAAAATCTAATGAGATAGATATTTAATTAATCATAATCACATTATGTGAAAAGTAAAAAAATCCAGAAAAGAAAGATTCCATTTGTTTAATTACCTGAAACTTCAACGAGAATAATTGGTAGTTCTTTAAATAAGAACTAGGATTTAATCAACTGCATAAATTTTATAATCATTACTCTTAAACCAAGACTCTTTTCAAAACGTTTTCAACTTGGCCTATAAAAAGCGGACATCTACAACAAATTTTGTAAGACGAAAGCAGTTATTCTCGACTTCATGTGGGGGAAGTTAATAATGAATCATTTAATAATACATTAAAATTATTTATTCCACTCTGACTGAACACGGCATACGAAGTTCTGCTAACTTCAAAATTCCATCTCATCTCTGGTATGTTAAAACTGTAAGTTGAGGAATATTTTAAAGGATCATTTGCCATCTCAACCATAGAGAAAAATGATTAAATAATACTAGTCAATAACCACTGAACATTGTAGACAAGCATTTGCTGCAATCCATGGGACGAATCGGGAAATAGAAAATTAACTATCATACAACTCTAGTTCAAAATCAAATGAGGTAAGACTCTTCGATACCTTGATTTTACTCTCTGTATCTTTTGATCTCCTCCCTTAACCATTTGTTGGAATTGCCACTATTTGATGTTAGTTACTTTACAAGATATAAACTACAAATTAATTTGTTACCGTGGGTAATAACAATAATGGTATACGCATTTTTTCGGTTAAAGAATGCTATGCAAAGTGGCAAATAGTAATCAGACAAATATGAACCTCAGATGAATTTGGACCAGTTGAATTCCTTGAATATCATTACTAATGCTTTAGTTCCCTCTATTTTTGATTATATCTCCTAAATCTTTATCTTTCATGTTCGTTTAAATTTTTTCACATTTTAAAGAATTATTAATTGATTCGCTTTCTTAAAAGTTATTAATTATATCGACAAAATTCTTATAAAAGCGACCATACGAAAAGTAAATTTAACCGATCTCTAAATAAATATAGCTTAATCAAATTCTCCAGTGAATTCTTATTTCACGTCTGAAACGAAATAAAACCACATACACTTTTAACAAACAAGGTATTTAGCAATACTTTAAGCCACTTACCTCACTTCTGAATGCTCTCCCTGAGAATTCCTTTTTGGCCCGACTTACTTAAGGAAATAAGGTAGACTTTAATCTTATAAAAATTTAAAAAATATAATATTGAATTTAAATATAAAATTGAATTGACAGGGATCAGAATTCCATTTAAATATCTCCTAAAACAAAATTTTTATACGGTTTTAGGCAAATTTTACTTCTAGTTTGGGGCTTGATATAGGATTTTTCATATTTGTTGCAATGATGCATTGCTAGAGATCATAGCAAAAAATATTCTGTTTAACGGATATCCGAACAGCATCTTGAGTGATGCAAAGAGTAAAAGAATGAGCACTTCCATTCAGTTTAAACTGCTGAATTTAAAACTAAGCAGTCCGAACGCTACCAATTTTAAATTGCATTTGGAGAAACAGTTCCATGAATTTAATCTCAGCCAGCTGCGTTTCTCATCTACATCATACATAGATATTAAAACTAACAATTTCTATATTTTTAGAATTTTGATAAATATCAATTTGATAAATTGAAAAAGTTTATCTTTACGTAACATGAACTTTAAGATTACCACTTCAATTTACCAGTTTTAATTCACATATAGTGACCGTCATTATTGAAAAAGGTGGATTTCGGACTCTTACTTAGTGAACACAGTTTATCGTTAATTTTGAATTGAAGTATTTTCTCATGCCCTTAATAACATCATATTAATCTAAATGCATACAACCGAAGTGTTTAGATGGTGACCAAAAACGGCAATTGCTAGCAGGAGGAAATGGAAAACTGAGAAGACCTTTTGCAATTAAGTAAACATTTACTTATATTACGCAAATAATTGTATCATTCGATATCTAAATATCTTTATATAGTCTGAAACTACTGTGAAAAAGTATAATTAAAAATCTGAGAGCCAAAAAGAGATAGAGCGTTTTAGATATTAAAACGCGGTATGAAAAATGAATAGGCTGGGCTCAAACGACACTTACGCAACTCTATGAGCGTCACCGTCACCGGCATTTTTCGAATGGTGATAGTAAAACGGAGATGAATAATCATAAAAGTAAAGTTTATTAGGTGGATGGGCGTTATTCCCCATTCATTAGGCTTTATTGTAGGGAAAAAGAACTAAACCGGTGATTTCAGCAAAATGCACTGCCGCATCGATGAAAACCTAAAGCGGCATTTTGCCATTGCTTAGAATATTAGCAAATAAACAGGTATTAGATAGACTATCATAACTTCTGTTGTATATTATTGTTAATAAACAGAATGAGCAAAAACGAATTCAAAAGTATTACCACAAACAATTCAATGCATTATATATCATTAAAATTGAATCGCATTTATGTTCAGAACGGTAAGTATTTTTAAAAATTTTGTCCTGTTAATGGGACAATGGGAAATTAAGAAATCCTGACTATTGACGGTGTGTGGATGAATAAATGATACTATGCAATTGTTATGATTGATCTTGAACTGGAGATGGCCTATTATTTTTCTTAAAATAACGGTTAATAACGTGAAGCTTTGCTAGTCTAAAGAACTTATTTAGTATCAGTCACTGCTTGTGACTGTTGTGAGGGATAAGTATCCTAAGGTGGTATGAAAGACGACTCAAATGTTGTTCAGCAAGTTTTAGCTATATTGTATTTAAAATCTGATTTTAAAAAACAAGTCTAGACATTTGAAATTTAGAGTTTTAACTCATTAAGTAGTGATTTAAAACCTCTAAACATAAATCACCCGATGAACATAAAATAAAAATGAAGTAAGAATCCTGATGACCTTAAATTTCTTTTGATGTCTAGTTAATCACTCTTTTTACCCGCTATTGTAATCTTTCTACATTTAGTCTTTTTTTAAGATAAATGTTCAGACGGAACGTAATTATTGTAAATCGGAGCGATTTTTGAATTTAATTCGAACAGTTTTGTTACTATGTGAATTGACTAATCAAGACGGCCTAGTTTAAGTTCTGCTTTGAAATGAAAATCCAGATAAAACAATCCATCACGAATAGTTATATCAATTTTTTCATTTCATTTGTCAAAAAATTTACAAAATTGTCAAACGAACACACAAAATAGACAAAACGTCTTATTAATTAGAAGTAACCCCGTGGAAATTTTTAAATCCGGTGCCTTTTAACATTATTAACATGAATGATTTTAATCGAAGGAATTAATTAAATAAAGCAGGCGTTTATCAGGTGCTAAATGCTTCGTTTGTTTTCAAGTGTCGCCTTGGTTGCACTTCATTTTTTAATGGTCCAGAGTCACAAATTTAGAGACGCATATTGACGGAAATGGGCGGACTGATATTATCACTGACAAATAAGTTGATTACGAATTGTTTACTATGGCCATCAATTGCCATTTTTAATGTCTGGGGAAGTGGACACAAAAATAAATAGCATAGGAGTCCGTGATTCTATATAAATTTTATCACAGAATTTTTGAAATGGTAAGCTAGCACTGAAACGATAATATTATGAGTTGCAACGTCATAAATAATGAGCAAATCAAATCTGTAAGTACTAATCTTGAAAGAAAACTACCAAAGAATATTACTAGATCAACTATACATCGAGACGGGTGTCATTCATTTCAAAGAAATGCAACTCCCAGATAATCTAATACTAGATAGAGAAGAAAAATAGGAATTCAATTACTGCTTTCAAGAAATTGAACTTAGTATATAAATATTCTAAAAAATTGAAAAATGTTGAAATATGATTTACTAAAACAATTTTATTTTAAAATTTCCTTATCTATGCAGTCCACAATTCTCAAATTCCATTGCAAAAATTGTCGACTGCTGCAATATATGCATTTTCTGATCGAATATTTACATAACCGAATAATTACATAGTTGAGTTCACCTCGACCCGACCCTAATGAGGTGTGCAATGCTTGAAATGGTTCCGCTAGATTTATCTACCTGTCAATTACAAACTATATGACTTAATTTATGGTAAAATAGAATCAGAACAGTATGAACAGGTAATTTATCAAATAAATTGGGTAATAAGCACTAAATATTGTGAATTTGAACTCACTGAGAAACATAAATGCCAAATTATGAAATTTAGCTTTGCATGTTAACAAGATCAATCATCCCTCTAGAAAGTGGTTTCAGAATTCAATTCGAGTTTAATCCCTGGCATTAAATTTCATTTGTTACTCTCATCTGGCTCCATTTCAATCCTTATTGATCAATTTTTCAACTTTCCGATGTTACCTGCCTACCCCTTACTAAACCTTTAAAAAACTTTTCCATTGCTATGCATAATAACGAGAAGCTAGATTAGATTTAGTCACCCATAATTGTGTACAACTAATCGTCATGTGTAATTTATTTGTCACCATTCTGATCTAAAGAAAATTGTGCACTTTGGTGAGCTAAACAAAATTGAATGAAATTTAAATGGTTAAATCATGCGTGATTAACCAGTTGAGAAACTTTGTGCTGACATTGTGCTTATCTGCTGCCTATAGGCGAAAAAGATGACTTAACTGAACATTAAATGGATTTCGCAATGGTCAAGGACGCAAAAAATTTTCAGGCTTTTCTGTTCAGCGAATCATATGTCGCTATTCATTCAGCATATCTATTGAAGGTGTGTGCTTGATCTATTTTATAAACAAACGCTTTTGTAGACATTTCTCATAAACGCTTTCTAAATTAGCAAGCTTTTTACGTATGTGGACTAAAGTTTATATAAGTGCTAGCAAGTCTGCTAGTACATAATTTTTGCTTAATTTACAGCTAAGAAATTTTAACTAATTATCACCACATTACTACTATATTCTAATTGAACGAAGCTACCCTGTTCACTGATATGAAGCACTTCAGTAACCTCGTAGATGTGACAGTAGTTTGAGTCATGAAATGGAAGTCTGTCTTGAGTCTATTCAGATCGTATTATTCAGATGTCAACACTATATCCATCAACCGGGCACCTCCTGAAAGGTGTCATTTATTCTTTAAAATTCGTATTCATATGTTAAAGCAAGCAATTTGTGTTAACTGGATGTCCACAGCATTAGGTGTCTAACTATAAAACTCGGAATGGTTAAACGAGCCGCTCAGTTATCAACGATAATATCCCCAGAGTTGAAAAATGGAAATGCGGTTAAACACAGAGAATTTGTTGCTTTCATAGTTTCTAAGAGGGTAGTGTCCTGAATTCGAAACAAGGTTCAAAATCTTGTTAATTCCAGAGACTGCCGCAAATATAATAAGGGACACTTCACATTTTTCCTTTGATATAAAACTGCAATCGAAACGTGTAATACGCATAACAAAATATTCAAGCATTTCAATCTTGGAATTACTCCTAATTAGATAATAAGAACATTAATTAAAGCCTAAAATTAAAAGTAAAATTTTTACCTTTAATCATTTACTAAAACGCATGCAACACAAGTCATATGCAATCTCTTGCCTATTTTAAATAATCCTCTGATGAATTATTAAGGAACCAATATGAGATGTATCCCTACTGACAATTTTAAGTAGCTCTTAATCTTACCTCAATGCTCAACCAATTTTGTTTTTCGTTGCGCTTCGTTGATTTGCTATTCTAAGAATGCATAAAATTAACTGAAGTTCGATCAATTAATTCGACTTTACAATTAATGCAAATGGAAAAGAAGTTTTTTGCTCTTGTCATCGTGGTCAAATTCGGCAGGGTTTAAAAATAAACATTATATTTAGAGGAATGACCGTATACGTATATAGAAGTATGAATTGAATTTGTCTATCTTTCCTCAATTTTATTGGCACAAAACACCGTTATTGATTTAAGGTCATAAATAATTGGTTTGTCTGATCAGGAAAACTATAAACTTCTGTTCGAGAAAGTTAAATAATTACTTTTACGAAATTTAGCTATACATGCAAACTAATTAAAATATGAAATATGTTACGTACATGTTAGACTTAACTATTTCGAAAGCAAATCTAGGCGCATATCCACTAATATCTTTCTTTTTATGGTAGTGGGGTAGGACTTAGTCCCCAATCTCACAAATTTTCCCAGAAAGAATGCTTTCTTCTTCTGTCCAAAGAACTGGACCTGACACTTAAAATAATTATTCCAAAAATACGTATGAGTATGAGACGTCATGAGAAATTCCCAGAAAAGAAAGTTAATCATAATTCTACACAACCGAATATGAAGTAGAAATATTTGCCATTTTATGGTTGTTTTGTTAAAACTTTAAACTGCGAAATGCCATATAAGATCATGTGTTTTCTGAACAGCTAATAGAAAAAATGAAAAGAAACGGGTGACCAACTCCTTTGAATTGAAAAAGCGATAAATAGGCATTGAATATCATGAGCAAGCATTTACAGTAATTCGAGAGACAAATAATGAAATGTGAACTTTGGAACATCTTGGTCATCCTCCCATCAATATTATTTAACTCCCTGTCAATTACCTCTCTTAATTAAAACTTGCGATTTTTTCCGTATTTTTGAAAATAGTAATAATGCCATCAGAAGGATAAATTGAAGTTCCATGGTAGTCAAACTACTCTTGTTCATAGAAGATATATTTTCGTGACGATTTTCATTATCAAATTTCATAGTCCTCTTGGGTCAATAAATGCAATTTTGACAGCCGTACAACTTGGTCAAAGTCTTATATTTGGAATAAAATTGAACTATTGTCTTTAAACAAATGGAACTTTGTGAATTCCAGCCATGTGTGTAAACAGAAAGAAAAAGACCACATTATCCACCATAACATCATAATAGTTACGGTAAATGCGTTCTGCGTCTTAAATAGGTCATAATGAAGAATTTATGAAGCGCGGTATGCTTAGCTTAATTCCTTACCCGTAACGAATGGCTTCGGTTGTTCAGCACATTTCCCAAGTCTTTCAACCTTGACTTCAAGCAATCGACCAAAACCTGCTTGTTGAAAGCACCGCTGAAGATCAGGTTTAACTTGTGATTCTGAAACACTTGTCTGTAGTTGAAGGGTAAGTTTTTCGAGTTCACCCCATGGACAAGATAATTGGGGATCTGGCAACCTCGGAACTGGGATATCACCATAAGTCAACGCTCGACGACTTCGGAACTTGTATTTGTTTTTATATGTACCACTTGGCAAAGATCGACCATTATATACAAGCGATTTCTTCGCCCAAATTACGTTGAGAACGTCACCTAAATTTACAAGAAATATAATTCAATTAACTGTAAATAAATAATTTAATCTCATGAAAATATATCCCCATCTTATCATTGTTGACTTTAGAATAATGCCCAACTGAAATTTTTTCCCAATATTTTTAAATAGACTTACTTAAAGGTCGGGTAGTTTCATTATAAAATAAAGAAAGAGTTAGCTTTTCATTACAAGAATTATAATTATACCAAAAGCTGACTAAATTAGGAAAGCAATGATATTTCAAATAATTTGGTGGTACAGATAACCATCACACTACTAATAATTAAAAGGAAATAATGGGCATATTAAATACTGCTTTTATCATATCACTTAAAACGTAAGGACGAATTGAATCAAAATTCGATTTTGGATTTAATTAATGTACTAAATGCTTGATTATATTTACACATTATCAGCATATTTCAATATTAGTTTATATGAATTATTTTAACAGAATTTTACTAATTAAATAGGATCAAAAGAGGAATAGAGGAATACTCAGTATTGCAGTTCCAAAATGCATCTCCACCACCGAAGGTAATGAGAAAAGGTTTTGAAAAATAAATTAAACCATTGTTTGCCCCACCTGACTTACATTGCTCTCTAAATAGAGTCAGAGTTTCTTATGCATTATGATAAATAACTGAATTGCATGATTTCTTTCATGCCCATTAACGGAACGCAAAATTGTTAAAAATTTGGCGATCCGTCAAAACTTCAAAATATATAAATGAATATTTTCATTTCCAATAATATAATCTTGGCGGTCTTGTCTAGGTTGAATATGTTTTGAGAAAAAAGAACATCTTTGCTATATTTTGCCTTGTAGCATTAGCTTCAGCTGAGAGGCTTTGACGAAAGTAAACAATTTTCATAAACTACTCCATTTATATACATTTTCTTTTACTCGTTTAAAACTTTTTGATACCTAGATTTCGAAGAGTTCTGAATATTAATTCTCGCCAGACTCCTCATAATAATCGTGAATGAGCATTGTGATGCTACCATTATTCGAATTCACAAATTCATTAATTTTAAGATAAAATATCGTTGGTTAAGAAAACATACGCCACATAATCGGAAATATATTCATGTTAAAATGATTATTTCCCAGAATATCATCAGAATTGTTGGCAATAATTAAGTGAATAGAAGGAAGACAAGGAAGAGTCTTATGAGAAAATAGCATTCTACTAACACTGCTAGAACAGGACTGATCAGTATGGCCAGCTATTCACATCATTCCCACTTGGCAGATGTGCATATTAACCACTCAGTGAAGTTCTTCACATCTTTTTATTCTTCAATCAAATCAAAGCATAACTTCTGCTTCCACTGATACCCTTCCATCTCTCCAATAAAACGAATTAGGAATCAGCTTGAGAATCATTCTCTCTATCAATACCAACCATAGGAGTTACGCGTGGGCTTTATAATTTCCCGAATTCTAAAATTCCATTCAAAATGGACAGCCTTGTTAAACCAATTTTTGTTGAGAAGATAAATAACCCTTGATGCGTTAACGCCCTTTACACAGAAGGAGGGAAACTAACAGAGGACTTTAAAATAACTTTTTGAAGAAGTAGATAATTCATAATAACTATCATTCATCATACTCCATTCTTTGCCAATAAATGTATGGTCTTTTATAGGCATGAAATGCAAGCCTTTCATCCCCACTTCCGATTTTACTTTTTAATAGAGAAGTAAATCTTAAAGGCGTACAAACTAGTAGCTCGACAGGAGGTAATCAGATTTTGAATTTCAAAAATTGTAGTCCGTTAGATCAGGCATATTAAATCACGCAAGGCAGTTTCATCATGGAATTAGAAGACAAAAATCTTTTTAGCTTGTACCAGCTAATAGCTCTGTAACTCTGAGACGGGAGTGATGCTAAAACCAAACTATTAAATTCATCAAATCGGGTGTACGCATTCTTCTGCAACTAAACGAATTTGAATCAATAATTAAAAGCGTATGTTAAAGCACCACTTCTTTTATTAACCTTTTGAAAGTGTACTTTTTAGTTTGAAACTCATATTTGACTAAAAGCCTTTACTCTTTTAAAGTAGCTTACTAATATTCCTCTATAAATGTTAAATGAACTGCACACAAAATATCACGGGCTTCTTAAATATTGTTGTTTTCTTTGAGTCTCTGAGGTTGTCTGAGCAGAACCTTAGTTTACTCAATGGCACAAACAGCTTTACTCTTAGATTTGGGTCATAATGGGTAGTAGCAATACTTTACAAAGGGTTTTACTCTAAATTATTTCACTATGCGCTTACCATCTGGGGCAATACTTATGATCAGAATGTCCATATCACTGCTGCATATATAATGACCAGCTTTCTGACATTCCGGTCGGAGATACTCATCTAGGGTGATAAGAAACTGCCATTTTCGAGTCAGCGTCTGTAGAATATGTGTTCTTGGATCTGCTCTGACAGCAAATCCAGGTTCAAATCGCATCAAAACCCGGTGATTAGGTACTTCTGGAAGTCGAGGATTCTTTTCACCGACTCGGATAACCACTCTCGAGAGAAGAGGACTTACTGGACTCAGCATTATTCTAAATGGAAAGCAAAAGCACATAAGATTTAAACTTAAACGTAATCAAAATTTGTCTAGATCATTGGTTTTCCGACAACTTTTTAATCTGGGAGTAACTTCTATGTTGAGTGATTAGATAGGGAGAAGAATATATTTTAAATTTTCTCTAAAAATAAGTTCTAGGAAATAACTGAAATGCTTGTGAATGTGTGTTGGTAATTAATTCCACTTTTCTATTTTACTGGCCTGGATTCACTCTCTGCACATGAGCCAAAAATGACTATCTATTAACCTCTCCTTTAGCCTTTTTGAGAGTCGTCATGTGATTTTAGAGTGTCAATGACAAAAAAGTTGTTGATTGGTATATTAAAGTATTTTTTCAATATTTTAAATTCATTTAACAGAACCATTATTTATTAGTACATAATTAAGTGTTACAAACCTGAATTCATGCAATCCAGCAGAGACAATGGATTTCATAACAACTCCAAAGATGGCGCATTTTCCAGCATCCAGACTCAACCAAGAAGTTTCATTCACTTCCATAAGATCTGTAAAAAAATAAATGGTCTATAAAATTTAAATTTCTAAATTAATAATAACTGAAACTGATTTATGAAAGGGGTGGTAATTATCTAATCTATGCTATTTGAACAAAGGCAACTGTGGTGACTAAAAGATTCATTTTAATTTCTACAATGAAAATAATTACAATGATTTCCTCTGTTTGCTACTGTGTTTCATTTATACAAATTTATATATGAATACCTAAAAGATAGAAATCAAAATATGCTTTGGAATAAAACTTAAACTTTCAAACTTAAACTACAAATTGCTTTCAACAGGCTTCCTCCAACTAGTTTTAGGTCCCTGACGTATGTTTTAACATTAAAGGAGTAATGACGGATATATTTAGATTAAAGCTAGCTTCTAAAATGTAAAAAGACATAAGTATCGGCAGTGCAGACGCTTCGCTCTCTAAAACTATTGCTATCATAAAAGTAATATAGTTAGGGGTCATTGGAATACCACATACTATTATATGTTACATCTTCACAGCTATCGAAATCATTTACCATTCAACAAATAACTGTCCATTAATTGTTTGCCTTTGTAAGTTCGTAATGGTATTAAATATACTATTAGGTGGTTATTCAAATGCTAATTGGGCTAGAGCTGCTCTAGTATCTGTCAAGTTATTTATGACAAATATAACACTTTTGGCGCATAATAATATTTCCCTAGGAAGTCGAACCATTAGCGCTAGGCACAGATAATTGGTCTCTCCTCGCACTGTTTATAGGGCACATTTATGAGAAAGAAATCCTCTTGGACGGCATTGCTGGCTATCTATGCAATCAGTCTTGCCCGATATATCAAAAGTATTTGAGCATTTTTAACGAAGAATCATAATTAATTAAAAAGACTTCTTTCTTAAGCAACTTATTCTAACTTCTAATGATTTTAGAGATATAGTTTAGCGTACCTTATAGACGACTAAACGACGGATTCCAAATTTGACTGAAACTAGTAGGAGATCAAATCGTAAAAGTCACTTTCATTTAAAATATCGAGAACCACATCCCAAAAGACGTATACAAAATGAAGTTACTAACCATTTCCAATCGGTCGCACATTTGTATGCATGAAAATAGATCCCGAACGTTTTTAGTGCCTATGCATGTTATAACTTAAATTAATATCATTCAAGATAAAAAAGTTATTAATTCAGTAAATATAATTATCTATATTATGCATAGATAAATAGAAAATGCAGAAGAGATGTGAAATCTCTTTCTATTTCACTTGCTTATTCCCACTATCTCACTATGATGCACCAAAGCTTGGTAGATAAAAGTTATTCCTCCCACTCAACCCACCGATTACATGACACTGCGCACATCTTGCCTACTTCACATATTATAATTCTTCCTCTGCCTATGATTATTGCAAAAGTATTACCAACAAGCATTCACCTTTTACGTAAAATATTGAAATTACAATCATTCGTAAGACCTTCTTTAATATTTTCAGTCATAAAAGTATCCAAAAAGGAATACAGTTAATTGCTGTTGTGATTTATTACAGATAATGATTTTGAATTCAATGTGTCATAAAACACTGAATGGACATTGTTTGGGTATTTAAATATCATTTTTTTTTATTTGAACCGACACTCAATATCCACCTATGGATTTTTGCTTCATTGAGTTTTAAATTTCTGACATTAATCTCTAGCATGTACCCGGAGATATGCTGAAATTATTGGCTTTAACTGGATTACATTAAGTCATTTTTCTCCTCTTCTAACGGGACTGTACTCTTCGCCGCCCCTATGACTTTAAACAATTACTTATCACTATCACTATCATCTCCATTTTTTTTGTTCTAAACATCGTGCTAAGCTACGTAAGCTCAACTCTCCAGGTTCCAGGGTTCTAAACTATTATTCTTCATTAATGCTTCTTTTTATCTGCCTCTATGCCAATGACAAGATAATCTTTTCATCGGCAAGCTCATATAATGATGATGACCTACGTGGAAACAGAGTTTTTGACCCGTCTAGACACAGTAATGTTAGAACTGAAGGGGAGAAAAGTGTCTAGTGCACTGAAAAGCTTTGTTTTAGTAATTACAAATGTTTAAAATGGTTAGAAGCTAAAAAACCTTTTCAGTAAGTATTGACAAAAGGGGTAAAAACAGACCGTATTCAGATGCAACCATTGGTAGACCACATTTTGCATCAGCAGATGCATTTGCTACTAGTTCAAAATATCACAAAATATTGCTTGTAAAGCCCAATTATTTTAAAGAAACCAACTTTTTTAAGAAGTATGCAAAGTTTAACTTTCAATGAAGGCAAGCTGTCACTTCAGCACTGGAATCTCAACGTGTGATTTTTGCAGTATTCATGTAGCATAGTTTTTTGGATTCTTAGTGATTAAAATTTCATTTACACACAGTTTTTTCCATTTCTTTTCATTCTGAAAATTATAATTTCTTGTGAGTTAGGGATGTCCTTATGTAAAGTTGAATGTGGGTCGAATTTATGCGTCCATGTAATGTTTCACTAATTCACGTGCTCCACCTTTATTTACAAGGCTTTACCATCTAATTGTTAATTATTGTAGATTAATCTCAAAACGCTAGAAATGTAACCATTAAAGCGAAGTATTTCTAAATCACTTGCATTAAAACTTATCATGTCCCTCATTTTTGTCTTATGTGAAATAATTATAAAAAGATTAATAGCATGACCAAAGTGAGTTGGAGATGGCAGTTTATAATACAGCACCATTTGTGCTATATATTACAAGTTTCAATAGTCTCTCAAGTTTAAATTGTATTGCCTGGTAAGGTAAACCATTATCAAGTACAGTTTTTGATTTCTCAGCTTCAGTCAGGCACAATTAATAGTCCGAATGTCAGCTGGAATGAATCCCTATCGATACGGCACTGCAACGAATTTTGGTTTGGTCATGAGGATGATTAATGATTAATCTGCTCAAAGAACATTATCGTAAGTTAAAATTTATTGATTAAAGGAGTCACTCAGTGACTTTGGGTCATTCGTTTGCTTCATTGAGATATTATACAAAATTAATTTATTCACTGCTCTTAATTTCAGTTTAATAGTAGGCAGAAGGACGCTCTAATGTATACTGTTAGAATATCACAATTTTATTTCATGCGTAACCAAGATGGAGAAAGTTACATTATGAATAATCAAAAATCGATAAGAATCATTAGTACCTTTTTTTCCATGGGACCTAGATAAACCAAGTAAATATTAAAACGATTAAAATGTCAAATGTGCAGTAAAACGATAACGCAAACTCCACTTTAGACAGTTATATCTGGCGTTTCTCAAATCATGCTAATGCCTCTATATTATATACAAAATACATCTAATACGAATACCCGGCAGCTCACCTGCTTCAAATATCTCAGTTCTGATTGATTTTACTTTTATTTGTGTTCAGTTAGAGTAAATCCAGCTTACAAAGCTCAGCTACCTAAAAATTTTCGGCCATTTCATATCTGCAATATTAAAACTATAAGAAATGGAAAATCATGTAAGATCATTTGCCTTATCAATCAATAGAAGAAAAAGTGAAGTGTGGCGGCATGACCAACTTTTCTTGAACAAATAATAATGGTCAATAAGTACTGAACATCGTAGATAAGAATGTGCTGAAATCCGGAGGACGAATAGAAAAACTAAAATTTTGTAATTTGAACCTCTCATTTAGTAAATTTTATGAGTCCAAAAATCTAACGAATTAAGACGCTGAAGTTGTTCTCTCTCCATCCCAGTGTTGTTTTCAATGTCAGCTGTTTTTACATTTAAAAATTGCTGCTGTTTGTATTACTCTGGATAATAATGATTAGTAAATAGCAGTTAGCATACCTTTGAGTAAATTTGGTGTAGGCAAATCGACCTCAACACACACTGCCAAAAGAGAGTATTTAAACTAACTACAGCATCGATTACTGTCCTTAATCAGAAGTTGAAGCCAATAAAAAAATGCGGACTATTTTATTAGAAATGTGAGCTGACTAATAAATAGAATTTCAGATTTTTTGGCTTATTCAATTTATATTCACTTTGCTAATTACTAAGATGTATACTAATTTGCAAAATGACCAAAAAGTATTAATAAGTGAATAAAAATGAAGATAAATAAAGACGGCATAATAAATATAACTTTCTAGTTAGTATCTTTTATTAATTGTTCAAATATTTCAATCAATTAAATTAATTGTCCTATATTTTTAAAAGAAAATCCTATAAACGACATACTGACTTCATAAAATTGACAGTAAATCAATTTCACTATGTAAGGCATTTTAAAATATGTATGCATTTAGGCTGGGTTTAAATTTAAAACGGAAACCGATATTTGGAGTCTGGATGGTGAAGTTAAAGTCTTGAAGCTTGTGATTACAGCGATTATATGATGGGATATTATTAGTGCAGAGCAAAGGATAAGAACGAATAAAAACAGTAATCGATACTGATCAAAAAGGTTAACCAAAAATTCGTTGCGAAATGAAATTCAATTATCATTATCATGATCTTTTTTCTTACCTTTATCATAGAGTCTGGCTGTCGGAGATGGAGACTGAAAGCAAGTACTGTCGCTTGTAATAGGATACCGGAAGGTTTCGCCTAAAACACAATGAATAAATAAGGCATTTATGAATTGGTTACATTCTGAAATGAACTATAAGTTGTTGACAAATGATAGAAAATGATTTGCATGTAGGCTGACATTTCGTGAAATTTGGAATAAGTTTATGGAAGTACACATCCGCCAGCTTGAAAAGTAAGAAGGGTGGTTACGTGGTCATATTCTTCTTTACACACTTTTGTTGAACCAAAAGAAGAGAATTTTTTTCATGATCTCAAATTTCAGAACTTAACGTTACAATTCAAATGTCGAACAGTAAAATGACAAAATTACCAAAAGGTAACGAAATGCTCTCTTCAATTTACAAGAACTTGTAAGCTATGCATCCTTTATTCAATTTGTATATTTGGTACAATTTTTAAATAAATGTTGTTATTATTTTAGGCCAACATTCATGGAACTTAGTATTTCAACAGGAAGAAATCAAAATATATTTCTGACATGGACGTCGTGCCTGCTTAAATAGCTCTGCCTATACAGAAATATACAGATTAAAATAAAGTTCGAATATTGTTAATATTTTAGTTTTACAAATGAAATTTGAGAATATAAAAATTTTTAAGTAATAATTGTATTAACTAGTTTTAAAGGAATACATATTTATATTTGTAATGGTTATTCTAATAGATTTAAAGCGATAAAATATTAGTATAAGGATATTAATGTAATGTGATTTTTCCGACTTATATAAATGGACGCTATGAGATTCTCCATGTTACCTATCTAACTGTTTTATTGGTTCTAGTGGCATTTAATATGAGACTTACATATTTAAAAAATTTTCAATCCATTTCACAGTTAAGTTTTCGTTGTGGAAAGCGGCTTATGCTAAAGCATGGTTGAATATTAACAATTTACTAACGAAGTTGAAACTTTTAATGATTTTTCTTATATAATCATAATTTATCAACATAAATTAAAGGATTTGTCTAATATCATATTACACTTGTGTTTGTTCCCGCTTGAAACCTTTATTTAATATAAATTGATCGGTTCAATTACTAATTATAAGGACTATTACGTGCAAATTTATTGATTTCGAAATCTGGTATCTTTTGAAGCAATTTTCGTCCTTTAACTCAATACAACAGTGAATGCTGGCCCTTTCCACAGTGGGTTTCAGAAGTTTTCATTTAAACTAGATCATTATCGTTCAAATTCGACGTGATAGTAACAGGTTATTGGTGAAATAAATTTTACTATTAAATTATGTTATTTCATTTCAGTTAATTCTGATCCTCTCTACATGAATTTTGCTTGAACCCTATATGATCAAAAAGTGAAAAAGCTTAAAAACTGTTATTTAAAATTTACTTTTATTTATTTCAGAAACAAGCAAATTGTATTTCGCACTTTATTATTAAACAAACTTTCTTCTTTCATTGAAAATACATATATATATAACCACAACAGAAAAAAATAATGCAAAATACTGTCAAACAGCAAAATTTTGTGCAAGCGTTTTCTCAAACAAAAGTCATAGCTTTGGGGATGGTTAAAAAGTCGAAAAGATTGAGAAACTAAAAACTGCTTGACATTGCATAGATATTTTTTACCACCACGAAGAGGCGGACCAGCAAATCTAGATTGAAATTTTCTCAATTGTGATACCTATTTTAAGGATATCAAAAAATGTGTAATAAAACCAGATATTAGTATTGTAAGAAGACCAAAAATTGGTATTGCATTTGCAATTTTATAAATATACAAACGCAAGTGTTTTTAATGACAGCCTTGAACAGGATCTATGAGGTATTACGTATATTTAAATGCCAGTTTGAAAAACGAAACCATTAGGATACAGTTTGGAGAATGGATAGAGAGATTCAGTTAACAGGGTTCGAAATTTACCCTTCACTACTCAGCTCAGAAGACCTATGGACATTTCAAAGGCAGTGCCATGTTTCTTAGAGTATTTGCATGTAATTATAAATTTTACTTATTACTGATTTTGTTTCATATGCACTACAAGAGTTGATAATTGACATTATCGTCCGTATCAGCCACAACAACCTGGTAAAATCAAAAAAATTTCTTTAATTATAGTCAGTAAATGTGCACAGTAGGGTAAATTATAGAAATTTTGCATTGACAGTCGCTGAAATGACATTAAATGAACCGATCAGATGGTCTATTGAAAAGTTGAAACATTGACAGAATATTACAGATGGAATTAATTTTAAATCAATTTTACTTGACTATAACGCAATATAAGATTTTAAATTTCACGTATGTGTTAATATTAATGTCTTAAAATTAAACTTATTCAAATAATTTGTATATTTTTTTAGAAAGCTTACTGATAATTGGTGTTAATTTCTTAATTCTACGCTAAATAATAGCCCCAATTTTTAAGATATGATGGCTTATATCACAATCATATTAATCAATAGAATTTAAAAAATTTAAAAATAATTTTTTTGATGTATGCATGATGCGGTCTACTAATCTGCCCTTGTGACTTTAGTATACATTAAACTCAACAAGTAATAAGAACATGAATCAGCTTTTGAATCAAATTTAACAGCTCCTTCTGGATATATGAAAATGTAATGCTTTTGGATCGATGATCTCCAACTGAACCATTAGAAATATTGAGTTTTAGAAAACCATGTCTCAGTCATGAGCTTTTTACATGCTAATTCTTTTTTCCAACAACGAATTGTGTTTTAAATTGTCCATTTATTCATGACAAAGAATAACTGTACAAAGGGAAAACTGTTTCCTTCCTCTACCCATAACTACATGGGGTTGTTTGGTATTATCTAAATTACTCATCCTAAAGGTCATCAAGAGCGTAAGCGAAAACATTAAGGGTGGTTTTGGGGAGTCAAAGATAGGCATACTAACCTAAAAAGTGCAATTAAAATACAAGTAATAAAAATTCCCCGCTTAGTAAAAAACATCGTACCCTTTTTATCTGGGGGACAAACAAAGGATGTGAGCATGTTCAAATCATCATATAGCTTTGATTATCAAGAACCTGTAGGCATACCATAAAATTAGCCCTTTGGAACATAAGAAGATAACACAGTAAACTGTAAAAAATAATCCAATAGGCAGTTAACCAAATGAACTTGCTATCTAGATAATGAAAGGCTGCAGGTTATATGACTTTGTACTCTACATTTATTCGAGCCACTTTTACCTATTCCACTCTTTTACATATCTATATACTTTCAGAAAACTTAATTATAATACTTTTTTACTATGGGTAACGCTAATACCAGGCATAAGTCAGATATGTATAGATTTAAAAGAGTTTGAAAATGTAAGTGCTTTATGAACAAACATCCCATGCTTCACTTATTGTTTCATTTTCAATAGCCAGTTTTTTGTAGATTAGTACTTAATCATATTAATTTTAGTCATGACTTAAATCGAAAGGAGCGTGTGTTTATCATTTCAATAATTAAGAGTGCGTCTTCACCCCTTGATGAATCTTATAAAAGACATTGTCATCTATAATTATACCCCTCAAAATATATTTCAATATGCCAAATAAATAAACTACAGAACTATGCAAAATTAACTGAATTCAATACTGTTAATTCCGTATTCTACCAGAGGTGCGGTGGATAATAAGCTATTTACAGCGGGACGACGTGTGACCTTGAAACAGCTTTAATGCTTTTAAATGAGCAAGTGAGTTAGACAATTGAGTCTGGTTGATGTTTAAACTAAAAGTAAACTTAGGGTTGATTATGAATAGCAAACGATTGCATTTAGCTGCGCCCATAATTTTCGATAATTATTATTGAACTTGGTTTAATGTCTTTTTTCCTAAGTCAGTATTACCAAAATTTAAAACACTACATTCTAGAAGATACCGATTGTAAATATCTATTTTTGTAAACGTTTTAGTTACTTAGCTCTGCTGGGTTTGAAATGTTTTTCCTTGCCCACCTACTTGCTCTTGGCTGATAGAACATGCAAGTGGATTGAAGCAACATGATAAAAATTTGATCAAATCAAGAAGCTCAAAATACAGTGAACTTGAGCTCAACCATAAAACGGGGAGATCAAACACAAAATTTGCTCTTGGAATATTTGAATAAATAATGTTCTTGATGTCCTTACTTCTTAATAATTATCCTTTTTGCGCTTACTACTGCAAACGAAAATATCCACTATGTTAAGCTACTAACCGAAGAGAACCTGAGATGAATAATCCGATGACTCCAACCTATCTATCCTATTTTAAAGGAGAAGAAAACGAAGTGAATAAATCTTATTGAGCTAGCATGGGAAGAGACCCAGATTGAAGTCAGCCAATGGGTCTAGAATAGGTTACAGCATAAAATCAAAATCAGTAGATAAGGAGGAAGTGCTTGATAATTAAGAGAGTCACAGTCCTTCACATATACATTTGAGGACCACTCAGTTTTATCACTATTGGTATTATTTTTCTATTTCGCAAGTTCAGATTCAATACTAGGTTGTAAGTATGTATGCGCTTTGTGCATTGTTATGAAAATACTACTGATTTAAACAAAATATTTACTTTCTGAAATCACTTGTCAGACAAATCTTTAGTTAAACAGACTAGAAAACTACCCTACAAATTTTATCAAATCCTTATGGTTTGAAGCAGAAATAAGCACCAAACACAACTGGATCGAAATCTTTTAATTTTAAACTTTTTTGTCAAATAATAACAAAGAGATTTAAATTAATAAAATAACATTTATTTAAGGTATTACGGTTGTTACAAAATAGCAGGTTAAATTTTCATTGAGGAAAATCTACTATACTTAATATGATGAATATATCTTTCCTCTTTCTCTGTTGTTCTCCAAATCTTAAGGACTTTAGTCTATCTGAACATCAGCATATAACTTCTAGTGACTTCTAGTACCCTGTAATTGTTTTTATTTCAATTAAACATCTACCATAACTGGCACTAAAACCCTTTATGAAATTTTTTGTATTCTAAATACGTAAAAATTCCTCGAAAAGAAATGCTCTGGTGACAGGAGTGGTCAAGGGTAAAATCTGTCCTGACAATCTTGCATCATGACCGCAAATTTTGGCACTTAGGCTACAAGGTAACATTTTAATTGGCCCTCCTCTCGTTGCATAACGCTTTTTGCTCGCAATTAAAACATCAAATCAAGGTGCTCGAATTAAAATGTACTGTGATTTAGGTAGCAGAGGTGAAAGGAAATAGTTGATGTATTATCATCCAGAATGCTATTTGACCGATTGAACTACAATAACTAATGCATTTAAATTTATAAAATAAGCTAAAGCCGAGCAAGCTAAGACAACTTAACACTGACTGACTTCCTGTTTGAGGTGTAAAATATAGATTTAATCATGTCTCTTGCATGTACAAATTATTTATTTTATCCGGAAAGTGATCGAAATGTTATGACGTTGATAATAATGGGTTCCACATAAAATTCCCTCTAAATTGGAAAGAAGAGCTAGCTGCACCATACAGATTTTAAAGATAGATTAGATTCTTATATGTAGGGTGCGTAAGGCATCTGAGGACACCTTACACACTTTCGAAAAACAGAAAATGAAACCGTTAATGATTGAAACTCACAATTTCTTTTTTCTTAACCTAGGTTTCATTCTATATATCCTCCTCTGGCTTCTATCATCCACTCAATTCGAGTTCGAAAGCAACTGCGAACCTTGATCAGATCCGATGGTCTTGAATGATGTCCTTCATTCCTCGGGCTATTACTTCCATCAGCGAAAGAGGATTTGGTGCTATGAAATGGTTATTAACTTTCATTTTAACCACATGTAGTAATCTAATGGATTAAGATCTGGTGAGTTAGAAGATTATATGAAGTTTAGTGTGACATGATGATGAAAATTTTCGGCCGTCCAATCCTGGATTTTGAGAGTTTTATGAGATGGAGCCGAATCTTGTTGGAAGACACTACGTTAATTATATAAGGCTTAACAACAGTGGTTTGAGATGTCCCGATATAGGCACCTACATTGATCCTAACGTCGTGCGGAAAAAATTTAGAGATCATGATGTGCCCCTTCCTCTTTGCCAACATTACCAAAAGCATCATTGTTAGTGGAAACTTCATGCGCATGGATAACAGTTGGAATTTCAGTGAGGTCCACTGCACATACCCACCCATTATTTCTCTGACTGATTTTTTCATCGTGATCCATGTGTTTTACGTCGGAGAAAAAAAGACGCTTCTCTTCTTCTGGTTATTTTAAATGAGTCTCTTGACCTATTTTTGTCGACGTAAACTGACCTCGAATAAGAATGTATAAAAGTATGCATCCGAGGTTTTGGTGAAAAACATTCCTTATTGTTCCTTGAGACGCTTGAAGATCTTTGGCAAAATGTTATGCACTGACTTCAGACGATTTTGGTCTATCAGGCCATGCGCTCTTCTCAAAAACTCGGGTGTTCTGAGTGAGTGAATCAGAAGAGCATTAACAATGCTCTTTTCTCTTGTCCTGTTGCGACCAATTCATCTCCATTGTTTTCATCCAGTAGCTCCCTTCCAACTTTGGAAACGAAAGATATGAGGACTTTTAGAAATCTTGCGATTTCAAAATTTCTGTGTTTCGCTTTTATAGGCATCATTACAGCATGTCTTCTTCTTTCACTACTTATAATATTATCTGCCATGAGATTTTCTGATATAAAAATACATTATTATCAGGTTAGTTTAAATTACGAAAATCCAACTGTCCACAGATACCCTACGCGGTGTAAATCAATAATATTATAAAAGAATATTAGTCAGTCGGACAAATTATTATCATTTACTAGTCAGTTTCACGTTCTTGTAATATGTCCATTTATGTAAAAATTGTGTCGATGATACGAATCGGATAATAAGCTGTATTTCTTTCAAATTCTAGTAAATTGAAGAGAGTTCTGCAGTTTGACATTGTTTTCCAGCTTTGATTTAGTTCTGAAGGAAATTTTTATGGAATAATTTTTCCCTCACTTCGTTGAGTAATAGCGCAGAAATTTCTTCTTTACATGTTTGTTGTAACTGACAGGAAAATGTTTAGGTTACCAGAACCCACCAGTGTTCGAGTTGTGGTCAGT
>CAADRB010000014.1:480700-527137 GCA_900708905.1 Hymenolepis diminuta | reverse complement strand
GCGATTTGAAGAAAGAGAATCATAAAGAAGCTGAAAATAAAGTGATATTGTCGAAGGACTTATAAAATTGGATCCCTTTGCTTCAGAACAAACGCATCTTTCACTTCTTTAGCTAGTTTTATGCTTTATTTTCTAAGAAATTAATGTTTGAATATAATTTTTTGCAGTTTTGGAAAAATCTTGGAAGAAAAAATAACCTATAAAGGTGACTATATATTCGTGCCATTTTTATATTGAATTCATGTTATAATTCAAAAGACGCTTATGAGCAAACAAACTAGGTTTACCGAAGTTAGAAAGAGGAAATTTCTAAACATGCGGTATCTACCGGACAAAAACCAAGTTTAGAGTGGGAATAACTAGAAAAAAGACAGAGGAATGGAAATCAGCATAGAAATACTTTTAATACGAAGCGCAAATAGGTAAAATTTGATTACTTCTCAGCACTTTATTGCAAATCGGTTATTAAATTTTAAATTGATTACCTCCTCTCGAGTAAATTTGCAGAATGACAGTTTAAATTATCGTCAACTTTGCTGTGAAAAACGACTGCTATTTTGGCTTGAAACTGAACGGGGAGAATTTTGAGAAAAAGAGTGAAGATTCAAGTTGTGTAATCACTTGGAAGGTGACACAATCTCAGTTTCTACTTTCAGTTAAACGTTTTCAAGTCTAAAACCATAAATAATTTTTTGAGATAGAAGTCATGCAATACACAAACGTATAAATAGATATGAAGGATTAATAATTTTATTTGATTGAAATTTAAACAACTTTAATTGTAGATCAGTAAAATATCCTTTTATTATTTTACTATCATTCAAAATTTCTTTATTTAATCGAAAATGGATGACGACTTGTAAAAGAGACTAAGAAAATATCTAGATGGTTTGTACGGGCCCAAAGTACAGAGGTTATGTCAATTTTATTGTTATGCGTCAACTTTTATTTAAACGCAAATCTAGGATTAAATAAAGAATAATTAACTAGTCTTAATATCTCGTAGGAAATAGTTAGGATATTACTTACACATTGCAGTATGTCCGTGTGCATTATGCTATTCGGACCAGGTAGCGTGTTTTGTTATTCCATCAACAGGTATACGTTGGCCATCAATCACCTTTAAGCAATACCAGATTAACTTCGAAATTGAAGATTTTCGCACAGAATCATGCGTAAAAGGGGCAAAAAAATGAAATGTTATTTTATGATTCGGTCTTATGTGACAATTTAGCGTTTGATCCTTTCTTTGATGCAAAGGGCATGGATAATTAAGTAGAACAAGAAGGCAACAATTAGAAAAGATTTTATTTCAGCTTTTATATCTAATTTTTACTATTTAATGTGCTCAACATATACAAAATAATCTTAAATTATATTCTCACCAACAAAACGCGAAAATTTATTGGGAATGAAAAGTACTTTTATGAAGGCGGGAATACACCATCAAAATGATACCGTTGCAATTTTTTGTTCTTTTAAAATTTTTGCTGCTTCTGGAATAGAAAAAATCAAACCGACGGTATAAGAATATATTTACTTATTATTCAATGCATTTTTTACTTAAAATTACTTGCTTATATTACTATTATTTATTCTATGATTGTAAATATGAATTAGTAATATTAAAATACACTACAGAAAGTATATAACACAAATTCGTTCAAATACTTCCTTTATTAGATTCTAAGTTGAATATACATGGAATACTAAACTGAAGATGCGTAGAAATACCCTAAACACACTGAAAAAATATTAGAAAACTAAAATATGAATTTTTTCAAAAATGATATAAAAATAAAATATTATTAGAGTACAACTTAATCGGCTTCTGGCAAGTTTTACAATGTTTAAAAAGTCCTTACAAGTTTCATTTGTCAATTCTTATTGTTTTGAAGTGTAAAAGTGGATTAAAGTGGCATCACTAATCATTCTGTTAAACCAACTGGTCAACAGGCTCTGAGTTTAGTAAATATAAATTCCTAGAAAATCAAATCAAGAAAATTGAATTCTGGAATATGTAGACATTACTTATTGAATTGTATCCCTTATGTGAAGTTAAACAACTCGAGGCATCCAGAAATCGCAGACATTCTAATTTCATCACCTCCTTCTTTTCGAAGCATCTCTAACTTGAATGTTTAATTGCCTCCGTGTCCAGATGCGTTCCAACAAATACAGCTTTGAAATCATGAACAATGGATCACAACCTGGTGATTTACACTCAGTAATAAACTTTAAACAAATTTTTCGATTTTTATGTTTGATTTATTCTTTGCATCAACTCCATCTATTTCCATCACTTCTTGGGAAATTTTTATAGTTCCTGTTCTTCTCAATAATTAAAAATATGAAATATTGTTTGTCCTGTTAATGCCAATGTTATTAACAATTAACACTACTTTAAGTTAGTCAAACAATAAATCCGCCAAACTATATTTCATCCAACATATTTTTACAAAAATATTTTTTCAGCGGTAGTTTCTCAAATGCTGATTCAATAAAAATTGGAGCGCTATGTGAGATTATCCAAAGCTCGTTTCTTGCGAAAATGCAAAACTTTCCGAAACGTCTCGATAAATACTTGCCCACTACAAACTCTGCAGTTAAATCTCTTCCTAAATGACCAAATCTGTTCAACGAGTGGTAACTCATTAATTATGCATAGAAAAAAACGGTCCTGCCATGTGCACCTCAAACGAAATGCCTTTTTTTCTTCAACAAAAATAAGAAAGTTACCGCATTTAGTATAAATGAAATATTTTAGGTTTCCGTAAATGATTTTCCCATGCTCCCTCCAGGTAAGCAGATGATACTTTGCAAATCGGTTACAAGTTTATACAGGAAAAGTGGTTAAATGTACTAGAATAGATTGAGTTAGTAATTGATGCACTTGATATATTATTTTTATATTATCTCTAATGTCAATATATTGAAGTTAGAGTAGACAGAATATGCAGACAATATAATCTAGACATTTGTAGTTGGTGTAGTAATCACAAGACTCTTTAACATTAAAACCGAATTTGCGAGTTACAAATTGGATATCTACTCAGCTGAAGATAAGAGAAAATAAGTTTAAGATCAGATATACCAAACTAGTGAATACTAGATTATCGATTCAGCAACTCTTCTGCATATCTTCACTGTTGGTTTAAAGTTTCCTCAGTATTTTAACGAAATCTCTACCAATACTAAATTTTCAGTGAAGTATTCAATAGTATTACTTAGAAATGCTTTTTCAATAAATAACCGTACGAACAATGTTTGCAGGCGAAAGTTTCAAAATAATTATGCCGATTGACAAGAGAATAGTTGGATGGTAAAATTACTAAATAAGATGTTTTAATTTAAGTTTATTTCATTCTCCTTTAGGAGGGTCAATTCCCTTGAAAGATATAAAGTGAAAGTGGTCATTAATAAATGGCATTACTAAATAATATGAACGCCATAAAATAAAGATTAGGGTGTTATGAAGAGACTTGGTTATTCTTTACCTTCTTTAAGCTCCCCTCTAAATCAAAACCGATTTCTACGCTTTCAGATCTTTACATGAGCAAAAACTTGTTATTGATCACTTCTCTACTGATTCCCTCCTTCCGTTGATTTGACGCAATCTACTTTATTGTTTATTTACCAAAAACAATTTCATTAATTCATTCCATATTTTACCGCACCCATTTTGGGTCGCCCATTGAATTGTAGCTATTCGCTATAGTTAATACTTACTTTGAGTAACCACGGGTCCCATTGTTGTTGCACGCTTTGATGAGAGCTTTGTTTTTAACGCTTGTGTACTATTTTCCGCATTGTCTATTCACAAACAGAACTATAATAGAATTGGAGGATGAAAGGAAAGAATGGTGGCAAACTCTGCTACAATCTTTAAAAGTCTACTAATGCACTAGTGAAATTCAAAGCTAGAAGGGGAGAAAAAATCATGCGCTTTAATAGAAAATCAATCATCAAAGGGAAGCAGACCGAAAAATGATGTTTTGCCACATAAAATATCTCGAAAGCAATCCATTTTGCAAAGTAAGGTTTACTAAATTCATTACGGTGAGCAAATAAGCTTTTTATTGTCATTTGATTTATAAATATATCGGCGTTTAATCATGAAAGTTTCAGCAAAATCCAAATTTGATTGTTCTCATAGTATTCTAATGCACCAGTAAATGCTATTCATAAGACACCTTCCTAGTAATGCAATCTATAATGTCGGTTTTATTTAAAAGTTTATTAATGTTATAGCGGCAAGGTCTAAACGTATTTTCATAATTTTCTTCTTACACATTAATGGAATCTAGTGCTATAAATGTGGTCGAGACCCTTGTTAAGAGTTTATTGTTGATTATTTACGACTGACGTGGAATATGTAGACGACACATTGAAGCAACCCATTTATTCCAATAGCTAGCATTGGTTAGACTATATATGGCTCAAGATCACAATGAACATTATTTTTGAATGGCTGATACACATTTCCAGGTCGCCATTATGGTATGTTCTATCATCAGCGTCATTGTAAAGAGGTATAAAATAACTATGTTTATCAATTTACAGAGAAAAATTCTACATACTACCATAACTAACAGTACATTTTATTCAACCGATAACAAAGCCCAGAATTTGTGGATTCACTTTCACAGAGAAGCCTAAATTTTGAGACTATGAACAGTACAATATGCTGGAAAACCAAATAAATTTAAATGAACTTCAGAATAAATCTCTAACTTCATACACTACTTTTTTATTGGTCATCTCCTTGAAATTTTTGGATTTTTGCCGTAACTCATTGTTAAATGTCTTTCCGTCGTCGAAGTATTCTTTTTGCTTTATCATGAGTAGTATTAATAGACGACAGTAGACATAAGAGAACTTTCATTACTAAAGCATTGTTTTAAACATGGTGACTAGTAGCGAATCATAGTGAGTCATGCAGCCACACGATGGTAGAAGATTAAAGATTGGTTTTGAGTTGGGAAGGCAATAAAGTAATTTTATTTCATCAGATACTTACCAATATACGTAGTGATATTTAATACAGCCAGGAAACCGGACCGCCTTGCACTGACATCCCCCTTCCAATAAGGTGCAAAACAACTGCCAATAAGATCAACGGCAATCACAGCAACTGTTCCAAGTCGAGCCCAGTCGAGGTGCTCAACCAACTGTGGAGCAGGAGCAGACCATGAGGCCTGTCTGAGTTCATTCTCGGCAAAGTATTCCTGATGCGGAGTAGATACTGATGAAGGCGGTGAAGAAAATCGATTGTACAAAGGAACTTTTAGAAGTTTTCGCTGAAGTTCTTGTATGGAGTGCTGAGGACATGATGGAACCTGGATGCCACCGTATGATGCATTTCCTGAACCGTCTCGCAAACCTTCCTGTAGCAGGGACAGTAAAGCCCACTCGACTTGAATTACTGATTGATCTGATTGGAGAAAACTGGGGATTTATACACTTTACCAAGCGGAATATTGCAAACTTATCTAATGATCAACGTCCAGAGCTTTATGGATAACTGAAAATTAATCAAATATTGGGATTTTTTATAGCTTCAATACGTTCATTCCTCTGCTAATTGATATTAATACATATTATCAACTATATGGGGACTTGTCCGGTTCTATTTGATCATCATAGATTGGAAAAATTTTTTAAATTAGGTAAGAAAATGTATTGATGACATCCCAGAGTTCAGTTCGAGTACATTGAAATGGGCTCTACTGTTAAAATCCTACTAGCTAGTATTAGCTTGACAAATGGGAAAAATATATGCTTAAGCGGAATAACCGACCGTATAAATCGATTATAGTGCCTATAAAGTTTGGATATCTGGGATATAAATTCACTTAGAAATGTGGGGATAAATAGTAATAATTGAAATTTAGAATATCAGCATATGAAGCAATGAAATGCCATTTAGTAAAGTGTTTGGTATTTGGATCTGAAAATAAATTACACTAAGACATATATCTGGACAGTAGTGTCAAATTCTACTCAATTTCCATCTCTTTTGGGCTTTGTTATTCCTAATCTTTTGTTCAGATTATTCCTCTCGAGGAGAAATTGGAAAGCTTTCTGCGCTGCCGTGGTAATAACAATAATGAGCATAACGACAGATATTAAGACCGCGTTCATACAATTTATCGTTCCTACTATTAAATTTCCGCTTAAACTGCTCTGCATTTCATCCGCATATACTTCATTAAATATTAACTTCAGAAACTAATTAAAGAGCGTGCATAAGAGCAAAAAACACATTGGCACGCAGATTTACCCTTTTACTTTAGGCACAAGCAATTAATTATTGGGATTAACGACTTAAATTAATTATATGAACGGAGTTTCTTTTATTTTATTAACACACTCAAAATCACTAATTAGATGGTGGTGAAGTTGTTGTAATTTCACTTTTAAGACAGCTGGTACGAATATTAATTAATGAATACTAAAAAAGGTTTAATTATTTTTAATAATCAAAAGTGCTATAATAAAAAACGGAACAGAAGTGAAATAAGCCAATGGGGAAGAGGAATATTAGAAATTCAAATTTAGCTTAAAAACTAAATTAAGAAAATCCCAAAATTAAGTAGAACAATTATTAATTCATATAAAATAATTGGATGGAACTAGGAACATCAAACCCTATAATTAAGACTAATAAACATTTAAATATATTGTCGTTTCTAAGTCATTTTTATCGAAATCACTAACCATTCATGTTAATTTGTATCTTACCTTGACGCTGAATGTCCACTAGCATGATACCAACTCCACAGTGGGGTCCACATTCAGATCGGAGATACTTATCCAAATTTGTAACAAGATTCCATCGATAGGATAGCGAGGTTTCCGGAGAACTTGGAGGCCAGTTGTAGGTAGGTGATATTCCCCTACCAACTGTTCCACCAAGTTTCATCCGCATTCTTACACGATGATTATGTATCGCAGTCGGTGGAGGATACCAACCAAATCTACTAGGAGCAGTTGTTATTTCCAGCGGCCACTTGACTACATCAACTGTGAAGTGAATATTTAACGGTGTCCGCTGATCCACTGTCAGAATACTCAACCTTAAATTGGAGAACATCGCACATTGAAGAGCTTCTGTTTATACGTAAATAAAAAAAATTATAAGTGGTACTATGAGCTGAGTTTGGATACACAGACGTCTTAGCAATAAAACCGAAGATTCTCAAAATCCCTTGTTTAAAATCTTAAACAAAGTGCATACAAATGGACACTCATTGTAATCCTACACCCCTTAAACTACATCTGTAGACCCTAAAATATAAGGGTTCTTATTCCGGATCAATCTACAGTCCCTACTCTTCCTACAGCGAGGTCCCACAGCAACGACTACATTAATCAACAAATGATCAGTACTACCTTTGCTACAGAGATGTCAGTTCTGTTTACAATTTTATAACTATCTATGATAGGTATCATTAAAAATACTTTATCAATTTTTACTTTCTTCTAACTATTTAGTGGCTCTGTTTCCCGATGTCTTGTGACCATTCATATTTTGCAAAGAAAAATGGAAAGTAAAAATGCGTCATTTTACTTTCCGGTAAGAAGTCCCAGAGGGAACATGTCTGTTCTAGTTCACTGTATCAATAACAACTGATTACATAGACAAATTAGATATTTTAGGGCAGGCAGAAGACAGTCATACCCAAGTCGCCGTGTCTCAAAGTAATCCAGCACTGATAGTCCGGATACTACCGGGTTTAATTCTATGCCGATACTTCAGCTAGCAAATGATGTTGATAGAGCATATAACTACTAACAGAAGTCTGATGTGTCCATGAGTCAGCTGTCAATGTCCATTAATTTGAAACGCTTAATTTAAGAATTGATGTAATAAATTTTTCAAGATTGACTTTCGTCTGAACTTTTAGCCACTTAGAATCAGCAGGATCTTGTCGCAATGTCTACATTAATCCGTTTATCATAACAACTGTGAAGACTCAAATGATCTTCCTCTTCAACTCCTTAATGGCCATTCGTTTACCCCCTCCCTCCCATTTCACAACTGGGTAATAATACTCCACATTAACTATATCAGTTGTTTTGAGACTACCTACAAATACTCAAGGGTAATCATTTTTCTGGTAGGCCTCCGACGTCCCTTTACTTCTAACACATCCACTCGGACATCTCCACTTCAACTCCCACAGTCAACTCTCACAGTCAGACCTTTCAGTCAGCACCTTTCTATCAGCAGGTCTTTCAACCTTCCTCTACATGACCCTATCTATTTATCTAGCTATCTGTCTATCTCCCCGATAAGTCTCATTAAAGTATTAGCATTATGAAATCCTTTTTTCCTTTCTTCTTACTTTTGTGGGTAGATACCTAGTTAACTTAGTTCGCTATACTGTCAAAATATAGCTGGCAAGATTTTGAACTTGTAAAAAACAAAACACTCACCTTCAAAATCTTCCAAATGTTACGAAGAATAAACCTATACACATTTTCAGTGTAATTGTCATAAAAGTGTGCGACAGGGGTTTGATAAGCATAAGCCCTATGAAAACTGACACCAGTGATGGATAGATTGTCATTTTCTATTATTCTTCTTCGTATCCTATTCCTCGCATGTTTTTCTCGGATAACAATATTAAAAAACTGAATGTTAGTTTGATAATGCATTCTGGCAAAGACTCATGCTCAGTGTTCTACGTACACGTCAGTTAAGTCTATGGAGGCGAAATCACGGGGTGATGTTAACGTTCAGCCACACTGATTAACAAGACGAACATAATTTTTGCTCCACTTCTGAGTGGCTTATGGATACTTCTACTAAACTGGAACGTTTTTTTAAGTTTTCATATAATAAAGACCTCTAATAGTACGATAGAGATTTACACATCTATTGAAAAGGCTGAGTTTTTATATTATCCGGTGTTCAGTAGCTAAGTAGGAATTGAAACTGTATTTAAGTAAAAGAAGTCTATATGCTTCAGTTGAGTCCATTTGGAGTTGAACGGCCTGATGTCCAACCTGACGGAACAGGTAGAATATATGTTCAGCAACAAAGCCTTACTGTAATCGCGGTACAGTTTAAAGGGAGCCTTTATTTCTTAAAAAAATTGGGTATGCCTTGATGAATATTTCAGCAACCGGCTATAAACATAAATTTAGATGAACTAACATCATCGGCACTCAAATTATTAAATTAAGAAATATGTTTAGTTACATTTGAATTAATAAAATACATTTTACTTTCATCTTGATTCAAAAAAGCTTACGTATATTTTATTTGGAACAAAAAATATACAAAAATTGTTTACATGTCTACTTAAAAACTTTAACGTCGTTGGTGAAGTAAACACAACGGAGAATTGAAATTAATTTAAACATGTTAATGAACTTACCAAAATAAATCATATATTTAGAAACAAACAAAAAATGTAAAATTATATATTATTTTAAATTTAAATTTGAAATGCATGAACTAGAACTATAAACACAAAATTTTTTTCACAGGTGCTTTTATAGGACCAGAGATTTTCATCACGGATTTGCAAGGTAATCTCTGATACAGTAAAAACGACCTATCTTTTTATTTGAGACAGTAACTTGTCCATAGGAGTTCATGATTTCAATTGACTGAAAAACACATCAATCTAATACTCCCATATATGCATCTAACGAAGATACTTTTATATTTGCTATACAGTCATACTAGGCTTTCTTAATCCACTTTATATTTTAGTACAAATATGGATATGTGCATCTATCTATAGTGGCTAAACTAATCAAATTTTACCTGAACTAAACATTTTTTTTCTGATTGCTGATCGATAAAATTTTGGAATCCTGCCCTAATTACGGTAGTGCAGGAGCCACATTTCCTGTGACCTCAGTCTATTTCCAAAACCATCGTGTGTTCTCAAGTGGTTAATTTTAACTAGCGAGATTAAACCTTGAGTGGTCATTGATGTCCCTCTTTGTTTTCCAATAATAAACGGTGGCCCCTTTGTGTTTACACACAGTCTGCGTTCCACTACCCACCTTCTCCTGCTCTGCAGTCCTCTTCCAGTAAATCCTGTTCATCCCTGCTTTTGTAGTGGAGGTTGGTAGAAGGGTGGTGATTTAGTCTAAATAATAGCTAGAGGAAGATGAGATACCTTAGTTGTTAGCTAACTTTGTTCGCATCCTTTTATTTGTGGATAGCTCTTGCCAAATACTTTGAATCAGTTCATTCGATTCTCGTCTACGGCTCAATGACCATAGAAGAGATCACCGAACCCATGACTTCTGGTTTCAGAGATGTGTACGTAGACCATTGTCCAATCGACGTATTCAGTTGATTTATTAGTGGTTCAGGCCATCAAGTTAACCGTAACCTTTTAAATCAGCTAAAACCTTTCATTGTCTATTAATATGGCATTTTTTCTGCTATTAGTTTTAAACTCAAGAAGTGACTCCAAAATTATTCGGCTTCCTGTCGAAGCTGTCATTGTAGATGACTATTTCTTTTTCGATTTAACACAAAATACATAGTCATTTATACCCTAGGCTCTGTATTATGAGCACATTGGAATGGCAACTTAATTCTACTAAAATTCAGTTAGTAGTAGATAGTGTCGATCATATGCTGGTTTTTTAAATGCAATACTTTACCCCTTTTTAACTTTACTATTAAACTTGAGCACAGTCAGAGTGGATATAACCGAAAGGGATAAGATCTTTCTAATTAACATAGAATAGGTCCATTTGATAACATAATCCATCCAAATTGAGTAACAGATTTGACTGATGGAAGAGAGTAAGATCACACATCAATTTATAACTGGTTGTGTTGCATTAAATGAGCGTACTGGACATTAAAGGTTAATGTACTTAATCAATTGTAAATTAATTAAATCAAATATACTGCATATTCCAAAAACATGCCTGTGCACCAATATGCATTTAAAAGCGGATTTTAAAATGCAATAATCTAGTAATATTAATGGCTCATCTAAATATGTGATATGTTTATATCGAAACGCCTTTGATAATGAGGCCTCCTCAATTAATCATTTTGTATTGGATTATCTTTTAGCAACATGACTTTTTTAGAACTAATAATAAATAACCTTTTAATAAAATATGGTCATATCTGATAAGTTTGGAACCACTGAAGGGCAAAAGAAGGACGGTGCAAACACCTGTCACGAAATAGATTACTTTTGTGTGAAAACAGAGAAGGAAAAAGGGAGAATAATTCCATTGAAAGGGAGTAAAAGCATTGACCCTGTTGACAGAAATGTATATATGCTTTCCACTTTTGAGTTCAAATGCAAGCATACCAATATTAAAATATCTCTACTTACAGTTTATTTAGTTTCCAACTTAATCTAACCTTCATATAATACATATTATTATTATCGAGAGACAGTTCTATTGTATTTTATTAAAAATTTCTTAAGAATGGAGAATTTTGCTACTTACCAGAAACGGTAGGCCTCCTTGCGTGCATGATTTAGCAACGGAAGACCAAAGAGATTCGTCTTATCTTCGGCAACTGTAATCCAAGCCGTATCATTCAGTCTGTTGTAATCTAAAGAAGAACAATAGATTTTAAGATCACAAATTTAATAATGTGGAAAATTTTATAATTAATAATTGATAGGCATATAATTTATTTTAATAGAATTTAATTAATGATGCGGTGCCTTGAGAATTAAAAAAAAACTCATACAGAATTTAAACTGCAAAATGAATTTTCTTGGAATTAAGCTAGGAATGAAATAGCATGTTCTAGTTATTAATTGTAGTAAAAAAATCAAATGTTTCTAAATTTAAATTAATAGGATTTTATATTATATGCGAATGGACAAATATCCTCTGAATTTATTTAAGAAGAAAGCATGCGTATACCATGTAGCATTTGTAATTATTAAGCATTATAAGGCAAAAAGTGCAGAACAATTGTACAATTTTTCACTGTGAGGAATCATATGAACTCAGTTAAGTCAAGTTTAATAATGATAATAACAATAATAAAAGGAAAGAGAAACGAAAAGGATGTCAAAATTAATCTCACTTCAACCGATTTTTGGTTCCGGGCTTTAAAATATGCCCTTACTGGCCAGTTTATTGCTTCACTTTACGAAGTTGAAATTTCATAATTCGTCCACTGGATTACTGGTGAGGATTCTGTCCTCAATCTCCAGTGTTAATTATCATGGTCAGCTTTACAGCTTCAATTCTTTTCTTCTTAAGAGGTCGAAAGTAAAATTGTCATTGATTTAAAAATTAATTATATTTATGCCTCTCTCCCTGCATATAGTCGTTGGTAGCAATTTACTATCTTGGCATGGATTCGACTCCATCTTCTCTCTCATATGACTGGATTATTTGTACCTGCCACTTCATACGGTGACACTTTAGTTTTATATCAGCTATTTTTAATTATATATGCTTCCTTTAATTGTAGAAGGAAGTTTTTTTTAAAAAGTAAGAACAATGCATATTCTAATCTGATCTGAAAATAAGTAAAACAGATGAAAAATTGTGCCGATCCAAATGTACACTTATTTTCACCATTAGAGATTTCCGAGATGAGTTCTAATTCATCCGATTAAAGAAAAATTTGTGCGTTTGTAATATTAAAAATTGATTAAGTTAACTATTGACGTCCATTCTGTTTCGTAATTGCGGAATGTAAGTAAAATATATTCGTAAGAAAAAAAACCATCTCAGCTATTCAGAACCATTAGACTTTATTTTTGAATATATCAATATATAATATAATATATTATGTTAATAAAAAATATATTATATAAATGAGTTCACATGGTAGAAATCTATAATCGGAATAATGTTCTTAATGTATCGATTCAATTCATGATATAAAAAAATCAGTGGGCTTTTTCTTATGAAACTAGATACCATATTATTTGTTTGAGTATTCAAAATTTCTCCTTCCGTCTAACAAGATATACAGCTGCTTACAAGATTACGACTGTTTTAAGCAACCGGAAACGAACACAAACTCAATTGCAGGGCTGAATGAGTTGCTCCGCGCTAACAACGTCTATGCTCCTCTTATTGGTCAAATGGTGGACATAACGCAAGTTTAATTTAGAAAGGCTGTGCACAAGAAAGGTTTTAATTAATAACTGGCTCGGGGTAAAGATCTTTCTCTGATAAAAAAGAAATGCATCGTGAATTTGACTGAACTAAAGCACAAAGCTCGCTCCACGACAGGATACTTAAACTTAAGGCATTAATGTTTATCGTTCACGCAATTCGTGCATAATCTACTGAGTTTATATGATTTCGACTCGTCTAAATTTAAACTCAAATAAACATATCTTTAATTATTTAAGAAAAAAGGTTTAAATTTTCAAACTGAAGCATACATAGATTAATTCCAGTTTACCAACGCTATGGAGATTAATTTTTGAAATTCATTCTATCAAATTACACCGATTATTAATAGCACTAGAAATAAGTAATGAAGGTAGTCTGAAGTTAAGAAAAGATGAAAACAAATGCTTAAAAAATTTTTACAGTGGGTTTGCGTTTTTATACGCCTTCTTTTTTATAAAATCCTGCCAGGTAAATAAGTAACTGAAGGATTTTTGTCTATGAGAACGTTCGTGACATACTGATCAAAGTGCACGATTACTAGGTCAGATGTCACGATAGCGATTCAATATTGACGGTACACATCCAGTAATAAGAATCATTCTGGTTAGTGATATAATAACCAGCACCGGTTTATTCACGTCAACAAGAGACGTTTAATGCAACTTTTCCAAAGCAGTAATTCTAACTTGGGTTTATTCGGGTTAAGCTAGAAGCCGAAAGATCACGTGAAAGTTTAATGGAATTTAACAGCCTTAACAAAATAAGAAGATAAAGAGTTAATCAGGATCATTTGCATATTAAAAAATGAAAAGGAAAAATGACAGAAAGCAGGAAGAAATAAGAAAAAGCAATTTGGAGTCGGAAGAGAAGTTAAAAGACGTCAGTGCTGTGCACATAGAACCCGAGGTGTGGTAAAGAGAACGGTAAAGAAGGTGACAGATTATGCATCCTTTATTGGTTGATGAACAATCGGTAAAAATAATTAACAGATAAATAGGACGCGGAGCGATATGGGTCACCACGTGCCTACTGTAAGGAGTTCGAGAATATCTAAACAAAGTAGATAAACATCCGTTTTGTGAGGTTTTTTAGATATTGTCCAATTTTTCTAGGAAAATCATTTGTAAAGCTATAATTCAATGGCATATTAAAATGCTAAATAAAGGGGAACAAATTTTATAGAGTTTCAAATATCAAACGGATCAAGAAGAGTAAATCTTAGCATAAATAAATCAAAACGCATATAAGACAGTTCTATGAACAACTGCATGATTTCATCATCATCTATAAACTCTATTTAGAAGGCTCAAATCTCTACTTTAATTAGAGTGACTCAAAATGACACTGATGGGATGAAATTAAAGGCTTGAGAATGGATTAAACGGTTAGCTTAAGAAAAGAAGATTCAGCTTATTTCCAATTAGCTGATTATGGTTCCTAGTCTAATCTAAACAAGAATTGTCTCCAAAATTGGACAGATATTTGAAATTTGACACTAAAATAGCATCATAACTGAAAAGATTACCGTTTTACCATGCAGCTTTAAATAAACCAGTCTTCCAAACCAAAACAACATTACAGTTGATAAAATTGTTTCTTTTGAGGAGTCATCAATTCTGTTTTTCCCTAATACGTTTAACGTTTAGAGTTTATCATAATAAATTTTTTAAATTGCATTCCCAAACTCGTACAAATTTTTACATATCTGAACATGCAGGTTAGATTTTCACAGTCGTCACTTAATCTTAGCATAAAATCGCAATCTGCAGCTTCACTCAGAAATGTGCAGATTGTTCATTAATGGAATCCGACGAAAATTTCAGTTTCACGGTAATTTTTATTTAGTATTATTGTATTACAAGCTGATAGATTCTTCAGCATAATAGGTTTTACAGCAAACATTCGAGTTTCATTTAATAATATCAAAATACATTAAACCACGTTAACTTGATTTTTACAGCATTTAAATAGCCATGGACTTACTTTCATCGATTATCTCAATGGACCTTATTCTGCTCATCGGCACAACTTTATTTGGATTAATCCGTTTTCTGAACGCTAGTCCAGCCTCCACCGTGAAATTTTCTATCACCTGGTCCGAGTAGGGGGTGTTTACTAAATTTAGGGAAAAACAGAGTTAGACGACAACAGCAGAGTAGAAAGTGAAACTTATTGTTTCAAAAACGTATTAAGTAGAAAAAACATAAGTTTACTTTGTGATATGTAAATGCTACTAAAAAATTTTAATTTTATTTTAATAATTTAGCTAAGATTTTAAAGTTCTTTCCTCATATTAATGCGAATTATTTGATCAGAGCATCACATTCTAAAAATAAATAAATATATGTAGTGATTTCATCTTCCCCTTCATTAAAATTTGCAAAATCGCTGGACCTCCAGCGCAGCTTTTGGAGTGGGCCTAAGTACAGTAAATTAATTATTTAAGTAAATTGAGTTAAGGTGGAAATTGTTTGCGTGATTGTCCTTCTGGTCCGTTAAGATTTGATGTAAGTTTGACTCTTACTATAGCAAAACTAAAATTTAAGATTTACAGTCATTTAGTAGTCTTTTCCAGAACAGGAAAAGTTTTCATGTACTATATTTTAATATTCGACTGCGGAATTTCCGGTCAGTATTTTGACCACTGTAGCTCATAACCATTCCAGAACCATATTGAGTACAGTTCCAGTTCCAGCAAAGGTCAGTAGAGAAACACATCCCTTGCCCTCTACTGAGAGATTTTTAAAATTTAAGTACTTCCTCCGGTTTAAAAACCATATCAATATATAGATCTACTTTTGTAAATTTTGATTTGTTCTCTGTTTTGGAGAGTCATAAATCAATTAAGAAAAAAGTTAAAAATGAACTATTACATGCAATTATCAAGTATTTTGATGCTATTAGCAGAACTCATGTAATTTTTATAAACGGAACTTTTTCCTTGTTCAGTATATTTTCAGATTGTTCTTCCATGCCGGTACCTAAAATTGGAATGTTACCCATTGATCATTGAGTTAGTCTATTTACTAAATGCAAATGGAATATGGACAGTTTATTTTCTTATTTAAGCGACAACGAGAAAAAGCTCCTTCTTTTTACATTTTTAATTTGCGCTAGTGTTGTCTTAATGGTCATCCTAGATTATACAAGAGGCTACGTAGTCTCGTGTCAGCCGCCGCTCACCTTTATATTTTCAGAAGCGCAAGTGGGTATGCTAACTTTATAGGGCACTCAAAACATAAATGCCCAAAGAAACATTAAAAGCCAGTTATCTGTGCCGTTCAGTTTAGTTATATGAGATTATTAGGTTTAAATAAAATTTCCGGAAATCAATTGGTTGAAATGAATCGTTCTGATGGGAATGAAGTCAAAAAATTAAAATCATGCAACCCCAGAAAATATATTTTATCTTAACAGTAAAATTAAAAATAATTTATAAGAGAAAAAATAAAAATGATTACAGGTGTCAATAAAAATATTTTGAATATAAATTGTTGATTGAGAAAGCAAATAATTGTGCAATAAGTGGAGATGTTTCTTGACCCATTTATGGAAGTTTTAACACTACTAGGTCTATATTTCCTTCTTTCTCCTCCTTATTTGAAGAAACGCGAAATTTCAAGTAAAATCAAGACTTATTAAGACATTTGTGAAGTTTATACTCTATTATGGCCTTTCGCAATAAAAATAGTGCTTAACAACAACAGACTTAAAGGTCCTCTTAATACTGCGAGAGTACCGATCTTTAGATTATGCTCCGGCGGAGCCTTGACACTTGAAGTTTCGGCGGATTCATTTTGGAAACACTGCAACTAAGCTTTAACGATGGCAGCAATACTTTTTTGATTGTAACGAGTGTCGTTTATTTCTCACATTACGGTTATCATTCAAATGATGACTCACATTGACCATAAAATTCAACCTATATCATATAAAATATTCAAATTGAAAAGTGGAAATAGATAGTCTAGTCTAGTTTAGCGAGAAAGATTTCTTCTAACTTATTACGATGCCTGCCAGCAATTAAATTAACAACCGCAGTTATTTTATGCGAATAAGGACAAATGTCCATTTAGGGAAACGTATAAACAATTAAAATTAATTCTTAGTAAATAAAAATGAAATAATGCTTGAAATAATTTAACGAAGGGGGGAGGAGACATCAGATTTATTTATATGTAACTTCAAAAAAAGGCAAATACCAAGAGAAGTATTAACTGAAGATCTCTAAGCCTCTTGAGATTGATACCATGTCAGAATCTACCAACAACTACCAAACCAGCACAGTGAAATTATTTTATCAGAGAAAATTCAGCTTGGGCTTTATCGGTACATACGTGATGACTTCTGGGTCTCTTCGTCTTCTTCATATTATGCTCACATACTGACTCATGTATCTGCGCGTTCTAATTAGAAATAGGTGATTTTGATTATCTACTTGTCGACGGAAAATGAATGAGTAATAAAACGGCTTTTTATTGTACCACGGTAGATCTTTTTACCAAAATAAAGGTCGTCCTTTCTCATTACTGATCCTCCTTCCGCTTCCTTTCAATTCTTAATACCTTTTTCCAATCCTCCTTTTTCTCTTCTTCCTTCATTTCACTAATGTTCTACAATATACTTGGACTTCTCATTTGAGGAATGGTTGTTACATCATATTATCCTTTAGGAAGGTCATCAGTTTTGCAATGGAGTTTCTAAGACTAATCTTGAAGTATTTTATTTGTGGGAATTAGAACTACTTCACATGTTCTGACGTCAAATTTTAAAGATAAACACAGTTCTATGTTATTCAAAATTATTTCCCTTAATATTCAACGCAATCAGATATATTTCATATTATATGGCGTACTAGTTGTTAATGGTGGTGGATAAATCCTGTTCAAATCCGTACTGCCACCAAATGCCTGAAGAATCCTCGAACATGCACCGTCAGTTAAGTCTACTTCAGCAACACTTTCCAGTAGAAATGGTCTAAAGGATTCTGCAGCTGCTTGAATGGCGCTCACACCACCACTGAGTTGAGCGTTTTCACAGAGACCCTTTAATTGATATAACTGTTTGTTCTCTGCAGTCAAGCCATAGGAAACACCGCTGCTCCAGTAATTACTGCTGTCAAGGTCCTTGAGAATATTCAAGTAAGTTGAAGAACTGGGATTGGGAATATTTAGAGGAAGATAGATGAATTCAATCTCCAACACCTTTGAAAGAGCTAGAAGGAACAACTATGAGTGAAAATGTCGAAAAGAATGTGAATAGAAGTATTTTAAAATTTTTCTTACGCGAACTGTCTTTCTCCTGAAATTTTCGTATTTGTAGTACCTGTGGTATAGAAAAAGTCATTATATTACCCTATCAGTTCAGCAGGGTTAAATTGATAAAAACAAACTGAAGTTAACAGAATGGTGATTAATTAGTAAAAGAGAGAGTTAGAAGGTACTTTTTAACAGTATCATATCAGCAAAGCAAATTAATTTATGGTTTTTTCTATTCTATTTGTCAATTTTTGAATAAATACCTACAAATAAGAGGGTTTTTGAAGATACATAAATTATAACTTTTATGTCCTGTCAAGTAAGATCCTAATCATCTTTTTATCTTATCGAAACATATTAATTTTTACAACTTTACCTATGGTAAAATGTTGGTTTGGCAATAATTTTCCTTTTTAATCTCATACATTTCATAAATCGGGTAAATTTTGCAGACCTGATATTATGATCAATGTATATACAATTGGAAGTATAAAAATAAATTTTAAATACCATTTTTCCGCACTCAAATTTATTTTTATAACTTTAATGTTTCGCATTTGCATAGCTATGCAAAATAACAGAAACAAATGTGAAAATGAAAAAAATGAAAAAGACTGTTAAAGTTATTTTACAATGTCGCGTCTTAAATAGGGAACAGAATTAAAGTAGTAAAGCAGTTTTTAAAATTTATATACGACCGATCGATTAGTAACTTGATGTTTTGGGTTACAAGAAGTGAAAACCGGAAAGCTTATTCGTGCCATGTGAAGTTTCTGCCATTTGAAAAGATCTTATCAAATATCTCATACTTTTGTGTGGTCTTCAGAATAATTTTCACACTGATGTCTGCTTTCAAACTCTTAGTCTGATTAAAAAAGGATAAAATAAAATCAAAGGATCATACTAATGAACGCGCGAAAGTTGACATCAAGTATGGTAGCGACAAGACGCATCAGAAATCTGGTGAGTACAATTATTTGAAACGAATCGAACGAATTTCCAGTGAAATGTGTCCCAGAATCATCCCTTTCAGATTAAACCACAAACTGAATAACGGCTTTGCAAGGAAATATAATTTACCCTATTTTGTTTATACAACTCTCATACTTGCTTTCTTCTCTACCCTAGGAGTGGAATATTGGGGTGTAGACCAAGGAAATAGTGAGCTCTAAATTTTAAAATAATAATAATTTACATTTAAGGGTAAAAACGCAAAATTTTTAGATTGAATATTTGAATATGATGCAATAAAATACATCAATTAAAAGTAGCTTGGGCAATCTGACGAATTTAAAAATAAAAATGATTTACGACTCTAGATTTGGGTTTTTTCTACTCACATCCTTCTCATCTCCTTTTACACTAAAACATCTTTTAAGTGGTCTTTTATAGCTTATAATTATAAAGGTTACAGAGCGCGATAATAACACAATGTATACAAAGTTTGTTAGTAGCCACGGCAAGTGTTCCAGAAGATTTATTATCGTGGACAAAAGTTGTGCATTCATTTGAAGTTACATTTAGGTCATACACTTATTGTATTAAGCATCCAGGTTAGAACGAGTTGAAATAGGATAAATTTTTTAAGATAACGCATTTTTACTCTGATAATTTCTTAATTAAATTTCCGGTTTTTCCCTAATTCTCTTATCTAAATAGTAAACAAGTGAATTTAACATCTAATCTCTTTCAGAACACTTTGTCCGGTGGCTCAAACAAAAGTAGAATAAATCAGTTACGGGGTCAACTCTAAGAATTGAATAAAAACCTAGTAATAGAAGACAAATTTTGAAAAAGTTTTTAAATCCGTAAGGAAAATCTGTTTTAGAGCAAGAATTTCTTAAATCATTTTGCTACCAAAGTCGCTGCAATAGATTAACAGAATGTAATAATGTAAGAGTCAGATTATCTGAGAGCCAGCTTCATTCTCCCGAACCGCAATTGATATACCCAAATTTATTGAATAAATCTGCAGAAATCTTCAATTTGATTTAGGAATCACCATGGTCTATTCTTCAGTTTCAATTCCCGTTCACTTACTTCATAAACATAAAAAAATTTCTCCAGGCCTTTCATCATTTACCGTTAAACTTATTTCATTTATATTACCGTAAAACAGTGTAAATAGGTAGACAGGAACATTTCAGTGAAATGGCGAACAATTATGAAACATTCCAGCATTCGTGAATATTGTAATGAATATGTATATTGTATATTGTAATGAATTACCATATGAATGTGGTAATATAAAAAAGTTTTACAAACTTTGTTTGTGGAATGGTTTCTGAACACGAGTAACGGTGAAACAGTTTATTTAGTTATATAACGTGGTTTAAATGGGAGTATATAATGTAGTTGAAGTTTAAAGGTTTTTCTTCATTTGAATTTTGGAGGTATTGATTTGTTTTCGATCCCGAAAGAATTATAATTCGCAGTGTAATAGCTAGTTTTTCCTATGCTTAGTTTTTGCTATTTGATGCACGGATTTATGGATGAGTTTATGCCCGCAATATCTGACGCTTTTTAGCTAATTGTTTTAAGTGAATGGTTGAATTTTTCTCAGTTTTTAATCAGAGTGAATTCTAACATTTAGACTATAAACATTCATAAAGAATCTCTAATAATATGTGGCAAGATCAGTGCCGAGAATCAATGCCACCAAATCGTGATCTGCACCTATATTCCATCTCGTTTCCCTACCTGCCTCTTAGTTGAAATTCACTGTTGTCTTTGAGCAATCAATTTAATCGATTATTCCCATTCATAGAAAACTGAATTATTTTAATGCAACTTTTCTATGAGTATTCTGCAGAAACTTAGCGTCTGCCGTTTTTATTTTGATTTAAATGTCATAACACACTACTCATACCCTCTCATACCTTAATTTTCTATTTAATATGAACAAACTTGTTTACTTAAGAAGTTTGAATTAAATTTCAAAGTTCTTCTTTTAAATTTAGGCAAGCATTTTAAAACATCTAAAATGTAACATTTTATGCAAAAAATTTTGTTAATTTTTTACTTTACACTAAACATGCAGCTGTAATTTTAATTAGCAATTGTTCGTTTAATTTACTGATAAATGACCAGACTAAATTGGAATCTGGTTTTGAAACTGACTTCTGAATTTGAACGAAAAGGTGAGCATTAAAAGTGAAATATTTCCCATGCAATTGTTACAAAGAGAATATCGACAAATATGTCTGTTTTATATCGCAAAATTTCTTGCTTTTTGGTTTTATTTTAAAGATTATGCCAGCAACATTTAAAAGTCCATTTAATGAAAAACTAAACCACGTACAATGGATATATAGGGGTAAATTTGATATTAAAAAATAATTTTATGTCAAAATTAGTTTTATTAATATGCTTAACGACTTTTGCTTAATAAAGCATGTAAACTAATGTGTTACGAAGAAATACTTCAAAATTGTGCAAAATCGACTCTACTTAGATTCACTATATATATATATATAATAAACGTTGGTTAATGATATTCAAGCAAGGCAAATGGAGCTGAATTATCCATAAACTCATAAGTAATGCTTTGTTAAAAGTTGCGCTCATTTTCTATTAAATGTTTACCTAATTTTTCATTTTTCACAACTAACTCAGGTTCGAAAGTCAATCCTCTTTGGTTTATCTAGGACAGAGGTCAAAATATATGCTTCCTGTTTTTTCTTCAAAGTCATTAGATTGTGCGTTTACTTCGATATGAGATCACTTAGGCGACATCATATGGCTTAGAAGACTATTGTTTCATCAATTTAATAGTTTAATTATTTCCAATTTTCAAATCACCCCGGAATTCAGCCACGTAAGTTTGATTTTTTGAAAATGCTAAGCAATACCTAGATTATCTTCTTTAGAACTTTTTGCCGGAACTTAAGAGTTATAGTAGAAATTTCAATCTTTATGTTTACTTTATTCCAAATGTGCTGCAGCTTATGTCCATTCAACATTTCATTTTACGCATGAGCCAATCCCGCTGATGCACTCACACTACCAGAAATCATTTTTGGTTTTCAGTTTTATCTTAGATTCGGATTCGCTTTGACAAGACACTTCATACAATTCCTGATGACAGGATGGTAATGCGTTTATGTGCGAGTTCCAGGTCTATATAGCTGAGAGACATTCATGTTGATACAACGATAAAATCTCTGATTTCTGGACGCTTGAAATATTACAGTTGTGACATGGTGATCTACGTGGGATTTAATTCATTCTGTCATGAAGCGTTTCCCATCGTCTCTCCAAATAACTATAACTGGTGCATTAACACCAAAACGTGATCAAATGAACACTTGGTGCGTCCTGATCTTTGTAAGCATTTATTAATTTTTAAAGTTAGGACATTTCGTCTTTAGGTCATGTGGACCCTTGTGCGCATTTCAAAATGCACCATAGAAATGATGAAAATCACTGATTTGTGCTAATCAGTGCGAAGTTGACGTAGCTGAAATATTCCTTTTAAAGTGATTTTACTTTACTTCAACGATAAATCACAGTATTACCAAAGTACTCATTTAAGGGTGCAGTTGTGGGTTTTTATTTGTCATTCAAGTAGAAATGTACCTGGATCCAACGAATTACTTCCTTTGATACAATCACGCAAAAATGTGGAAACTATATAATGACCGACAATGAATGGGTAAAATACTCAGTAACACTTATAGCTGAGTTTATAACCTAACGTCGAGTAGTAATTATGAAAACATTCAACAAATGCAGCAATTCTAAAATTTACATATTGTTAACAGCACGTCAAAATATACTATATTTTAATAGTCATGCACTCCTTACAAATGATCTTCAATGAAGCTGATATTTTCTATTATTTCAAAATAATATTGATAAACTGAAGAATGAGTGTAGCGTGTAAAACAGTGGACTATCAAACTATACACAATGAGACTGATCGATTCTAATCCAAGCAGGAATGATAGCACTTGTGTGAATTAGGTCCCATTCAGTGTCATCTCTTGAATAAAACTGCTTCTTGCGATGTACTTCGTCAAGTTTGCAACCTTTTTTTTCTTCCGAACCCAACTTTTACGTTTTTTACTCACTTAATCCTTTCTTTGATTACAAAACCTTTCAGACTTGGATGTGTAAGACCACCAGTGATGAATCTATCACTGCTAACACCGGTCAAACAGTCTATCAATCAGTTGTCTCATATCCAATTCGATATAGTTACATCTTGTTTATCAATATTCAACCGTTATTTGAGCGAGAAGTCTCTCTCCTCTTCCTAAAGTCTGAGTAGTTGTGGCTCTATAAGTGTGCAACTAGGCATGTTGTAAAAAATAATACTACTGATTTCTAAACTTAATTACCCATTTCTTCTTGTTTTCCTCTCGGTTTCATAAGTTTTGGACTTATTTACCATTTACTCTATCCATGATTTTTCCTATGAATAAAATTAATAAAAGTTGCTCAAATTGCAATGACTGAAGGCAAAAAATAGTAAACTCACATCATATATGAACAAATTTTGTGAAATAACAGTAGGATTAACTCGAACGCGAAGCGCCTGAGTCAAACTTGAGTTGAGACGTGCAATTTCAGACATTTCATAGCTGTTGTAGGTATGCATCCACCGTAGACGAATACGAAATCGTGGACTTGATATAATCTTTTCTACGGGTGGAACTTTTACAGCTATTCTCAAATTAATTTCGACAGTTTCTGCAGTGACTCTGTGTACTCCACGAAAACTAAAAATAAAATAAATGTATGATAGAAATTATTCATTCCTACTTTGAGAATGTGTTCCACTAAAAGGATTCGCTTACAAAAATACCATGATTTCTTCCTTTAGCAGTGTGGTGACGATGCATATTTCGCCTTTTGCAGCATCCCAGGAAAATGCTTCACCTAGAAAAAAATTATTCTATTTTTGAAACAATTGTAAAATTTATTAGAAAAGATTTTTTCACGTTTTAATACTGATATACTATGTTGATTTAAAGTATTTGTCTTGAAAATTCAAGTGGTCTGGTTATTTATGAGTTACAAGGCAGAGAAAACTCAAGTGGCTGTTTTGAAAATGATGAGAAGGGGAAAATTACTTCAGCGTTCACTAGATATGCAATTACATGTCCTCTTCAATTTACTTTAACGTCATTAATGCGGGAAGTCATTGCATAATGAGGTCAGCCATCATTCATTGATTGACGCGTTGTCTGCTCAGTCTTGTTCTGCTCAATTGTCCGGTGATTGGTTCATTTGTCTTCAATCAATCACTATCGGGACAAATCCAACACCATGTGTACAAATGGTCATAATTTTATCAATAAAATTTATGCTCTTGTCTGGTTATCAGATTTGCCCTGTCTGGTTTAGTCTCACTCTGTAGGGATTGAGCAATTGTAGCATACTGAATAACTCTGGACCTGGTCAAACATTTTATCTTGGCCATGCATTGTGACAGTCCCTCTTCAAAGATTTATATGTTTCGTTAAAATTTCATATACCAAAATGATGAATACTGACAAACTATTACTATTTAAATTGCCAAAGGGTCATTAGTTTCAAAATAATCCCCCCTCCCGGTTGTTATGTCACTGGATGCTCAATTATGTCAAGATGAGTGTACGACAAAACTGCATTTGTTCACAAGCGAGATAAACTCGCCGATCTTTTGTATCTTCCGTTTGTGTAAAGTCATGGAAATTTAATATGTATTTTGTGATTCACTCATAAATCAAACGGATTAAGAATGAACGGTATTATACAAATTAAATTAGAAGAAATGTGGGTTAGATTCTGGACAAGTTATTCTAAACGTCGAATTCCATGTTCTTAGGTGGTATATTCACAACCAAATAGAGTAACTACCCCAGAAGCGACTTCAAGGAGTTTACATGCCATCTACGCCAAGCCATTTCTTCCCAATTAAGCGACTGACACCTTGATATAACCCCACAATCTATCTTATTGATCCTGTACAACAAAATATTGCCTTTATTTAATCGTATATTGTGGTAAAGATTGTAATAAGTATGAGGCCAGAGCAAGGCACTGTTTTTAAGTGAACTTTCTTTCCCACCAGCGTTTTAAAGTTTTTCAGACTTATATAATTAGGGGAAAACTTTTAACAAAAGATATTGAAAGTGCCATTTCTAATAGTGTGTAGATAGATATGTCTTATACTTGATTTGCCTAGGGGTATGACTGCGTTCTGAGATATATCTAAAAACCTTGAAAAACGTCCTTGTCTTGATTAAGTGTAAATGTTATTTCATATTTACAGAATTGTGATCTACGTTATCATAAAGAAGCATTTATTCTTCTCCTTAATAAGTGTTCATATGTGATAAGAAATACTGTGCCTCACTCATCTAGCACGTATCTCTTTGAGACTGTTTTATGCTCTAGAAAATAAATCAGATCTTCACGCATAAAATTTTACTGATAATATCGTAACCTGAGATATTGTGCAATCAGTTAATAATAATATAATACTGAAGTTTTGTTAATAAATAACCATTCAGCCAGTGCCTACACATTTATCACAACCAAAATATATCTGTTAATAAACTTATATGCTTTTTTTCACATTTTGGATTGTGAAGTTGCTATTAATAGAATATTTAATTCGCACCACAGTTAAAACGGAGCGATGTTATCGGCGCAATCTTTAAAATAGCGCCCTTAATACTGAATTAAGTTTTTGTGAAATGGTTCGTACTGCAAGCCGGTTGCCAACTGTTAGTATATATTACAATAAATTCTATTAGCAAGTATCAAGGAAAACGAAATACTTTCGTTTAGAAAAAACTCCCTCACTTTTAAGAAATAATATTGATTTATCTTAAAATATATGATCATGTAGATCAATGTATGAATGCGCAATATTTAATTTTCTAGATCTACTTCGTGTTTTTGTTTTGTTAGCGCAATTGTACAGATAAATTTAAACTATGCAAAAATTATGCAATTAAAATTAAAACAACCGTAATGTTTAATATCGGTTATTACCAATATTACCTTGTGCAGTTTGTTTGCATCAAATTATACAAAAATCAGTATCGGTGAGTATAATTGAGAACCACGTATTAAATTATATAATAACATACCTGTTACATAAATCTCCACATCTGCGATTGAGTCGACTTTGAGTTCATCAAACCAGTAGAGGGGTATTGTATAACACCAGTATATTCCTTTAAAATTTAAACGATAAAAGGCACTAAAGGAGTAGTACAAGGTAATTTATTATCTTTCACCCTCAAATAAAACAATAAAAGTCCCTGATTTGTAGTAATGTTGATGTACTCTTGTGCATAAAATGTAACGAAATGAAATGCAACGCAAATTTTTGTCGTGAAGATAATGATAATACTAGTTCACTTGGAGGAACTATGGAGTAGCCGACGCTATATATTTAATGTATAATTCACTGTTTAAGTGAATTTAGTAGAAATTTTCAGGGATATTTTCTGTTAGGTTTCGCAAATTTGAAACAAATTTTCTCTGAGGTATGGAGTCACATTTGTACCTTATCTTATCTAACACCCTAGATATTTACTGCCTATTCGATATTCACTATCGGTTTCCTATTAAATTTACTTTAAATAATCTAAACTAACTCTACCACAGTTGCACTCCATCAGCTCTAGGTCATTAGGTAAATACTGCGGAGAAATCAGCTAGCAGTGAAAATAGTTAGTTAAATCTGCCTTTAGTTTTTAAATCAAGATTTGATAATGAAAAATCTTGATGAAATATTTGAAATCGTCTACTTGTTAGTTATAAATCTACGTTGCAGATGATTAAAACTCACTCTTTAACACCAAAATATACGATGTCTGAGCTATTTTGTAATATATAGAGGAAGAAAAGACGGAACATTTACGTTGTTTGAAAGACGTAATAGGAAACACTTATAAACATACTAAAATTAGATTTTATGATATTTTGTATTATCTCAAGAGTTCGAACTTTAAACTTCGCTTAAAAATTTTTTAGTTTAAAGTCACTTTAAGAAAAATAAGATTTCTGTATAGCAATGCGGTTTTTAAGACCGACTAAACAATCAGTCTCCATACAGAGAAGATGCTTCAAAACAATTTAATCTAATGTCAAATGCATGCTACTTTCTATTACCCAATTGGTTATTCCTTTTTTAAAAATTTTCTACTAAAAATACATACGAACTTACACCCATACTAAGATGATACTTAGCATACAAAACTGAGATGGACATCAATATAACTCTCTTAACTACCTGAATACAAGATCTTGGTAACAAATTTTCTCTGATCGTTACTAAATTGCAAAAAAATTTTAATTTCCAACATTGAAATCTTCTGCAACTGCAAAATCAATAGTTCTACAATAATATCTGCCAAATGTGTACCCCTGATACTAAATATGGCAAGTGATTTGTTGAATAAACGGAATTAATTTTTAAAAAATATACTAATGAGGAGAATGAGAGAGGTCTACAAGCGCGGATTTAGCAGTCAAAAATCATTATTGTATTGGACCTTTGTGAGAAAGGCTATCTGTTGCTCATTTTAGTCCCGATTACAGGACCCTTTGCATTATTTTGGTGCTGTTATCGTCGTGATACAATTTTTATCTTTTTATTGACATTCCTCATATCAATTTGATATTTCGTGAGAACGAAGGGAGGAGGGGCCATACTTTCCCCTAAACCTCATCTGACCAATTACAGGAAAATGCACGCGTGATGCCGTCAGTTAATTTAATTTATATTCTCACAAGGCGCAATTTTGCAGCCTTGTCGTCTTGATTCGTTGAAGCTTAACTCAAGTCCTAGTAATGGAGCATTTAATTTTTCGCCGAATTCATTTTATCAATGATTCTTTGATTTGATTAGATTGATATAAGTGAATAATATTATTTTAAATAAGAAATTGTGTACTAATATGATCTCCTTTAAGAAATGCCTAGGAATTTCGTAAGTGAAAACACAAAGAACAATAAAACGCAGTATTCCACTTAGCCAAAACTGTTCTAGGTTGATGTATTGAAAACATTCTTAGAAGCAGTTCCAAGAATATATTATAATTTGAAAACAAATAGATATCTTCAATATCCAAAGCATTCGTGAATGAGCAATAGAAGGACCAAAGGTATTCGTAAGATTTATTTTCAAGAGTATATTACCATAAATTTATAAGCCGCTAACAAATTGCATGTGCCAGCCTTTGGCTATTTTGAGTATTAAAGGAGATATATGCATTAATATAGAGCCGCAAATAATATTATAATATACTGAATAACTCAGTTTAGGTTGTCCAATGGCACTAGAACAACTATTAAAATTAATTGAAACCTAGATTTATCTGACCCTTGGAGAAGCCACTGATATTTGTTTATTCAAATCTAGGTTAATCAAAGAAATACCGTTCACTCAAAATCATCTTGACAGCAGCTTCTTTAACTGGCATGACTACATATATGATCCAAATATTTCCACTCTGTTCAGGCATTAGTTTGATGGCTCTCGATTATGTTATTATTTTAAACAAACTCTCGTCTTTTATCTCCTATTTTCAAACATTTTAAATAAGCAATCCGAGATCTGTGCTTGGTATTCAAATACTAAGAGCATATTTTTCAGATGGAGAAAATTTAATTAAATGCTTTAACACTATTTTTTTCTATTTTTATTGGTTTTATAAAGATATTCAACCGCACTTCTAACCAAGCAGTCAACTATCAAATAAGGACCATCTATGGTTGTGGGACGAGAAACACATTTTAAACTAACTTATACAATGAAATATTTAGAAAAAATAAATAAAACTCGTATTTACCTGAGCAAATAATTTAATTTTTATCATATTTCTATTAAAAACAATATGGAATAAAAAATGAAATTATAAGAGAATTAAAGTAGTCTGCAAACATAGAAATTTGTAATAATTCACATCATAGAGTAATATGCAAAGTTGAAGTTTTTCCATTAATAAAAAAATAGTAAAATCAATATATATTTTAACTTTAGATATAGTTTTAATAAAATGAAGACTAAAATATTTCCATATTCATTTCTTACTTACTTTGAATTTCTAAAATAGCTTAAATTTGATAAATTTGTGATGATTTTTTTAAATCATCGGTCAAAATAACGTTATTTTAGCGATGAATGCATATAGAAGCGATTTTGATTAACTTGAGTTGAAAAAGCAAATAAAAACCCTTTATTCAAATAAAGTAATATTTTTATAATAAATACGGAAGAAACACACCTGGTGTCACGTTAACAGCGAAACTCTTCTTAATTGGCATTGGCGGTTTTACTCGTACATTGATGTTTGCTGCAACGTAAAAGTGGAAGAGTGGATAAGTAACATTTTCCGATCCTGTGTAACAATTTTACCATTGCGTAAATGTAGCTCCCATTTAAGATATAATTAGCATATTTTTATTGACTTATAATGAATTCATGTGAAATTCCTATTCACGGCGCATGTATTTTATCCGCCGATTCATATCCAACTTTTTATTAACTCATGAAGTATTTGACCGTCTTTTTTTATTATTTCTTTACCAAAGGAAACATCTAAATTGATTCATCTACTGAATCATCTTGAACTAACATGTTTACACATTTACAGCTATATTGAGCCGAGATTTTTGCTTAGACAATTTAGAAACTTTGGGGATTTTACCCTGTGTACACAGCATATGTGTCCACTCATAGCATTTCAGTAATTGGATATCAATCTCTCTCCGTTTCCTTCTTTAATTTCTCAATGCAAGTTACATCCTCTCCTTCCCCTTACTCTGGATAACTCATACGACGCAAAAAATGTACAGGATTTAAACGAGAAACAATATTAATTTACCTCATATAATACTATTTAATTTATACGGGAATAGATTTAAACAATCATATCAATTTCTACACCCATAGGGAAAGATGCTGAATATGGTTAGTTAAAGTCTATGAAAGAGAATGATAAATTTGATTTTTTACGGAATGATCAAGGCAAACAGCTGACCAGTAATCTGTAAAGAGTTAAAATGACATTATCGGACATCAATTTTCATTTAACGCCGCATGTATCTAATCAAAAAAATAAAATTCATAGTATCCAGGCTCTTGAAATCCAACAGAATGACAAAATTCATTTGAGACACAGTGATGAGCATGATTAACTTCTCCTGTTGTAGGTAATGCCTAATTTGTCTATCTAACTCGTCATAATTACCTCAATGTACTAAAATTTGATGTGGTCGAGACTTGTCTGCTCTGGTGTTTCCTGAGTCTTTCGTATACAGATCTTGTTATGCAATACTTCTACATGTCTTTAGCTTTAAGAAAAACCATATGAGGATATGAATATAACATTGAAAGTTAAAATAGTAATTTCGATTATTTATGATATAATATAAATTTGTTTATTATTCAAGATAATTCTTCAACACTTGAATAACTCCAAGTTTCAAATAATCATGCAAATTGTAGCAAAAGGCGTGTTCTGCTTGTTCCTTTTAATTGTGTTAGGAAAACAAATGTCGTTTATAACCCAAAATCTCATAATCGTTGTTTTATAATTACAGGGCATTCCTATTGCAAATTTCACTCAAATTCTGCAGGATGATTTAGATAAACACATTTGAATACCTTAAAATAATTTGGGTATTGATCACTCACTAACCAAGATTGAATTTTCATGAAGGATAACTTAAGTTGGCCAGTAATGTAAAAGTTCATTTTTTAAAGAAACCTTTGAGAAATCAGCAGAAAGTAATGCTAGATGTGCTTCTGAGCTGAAGTGGTACCAATCCCAAGTCACAAGGACTAAAACTTTCTTGTGGTTTTACATCTGCTTCTCCAAATACATTTAAGTGTATCTGTTATAGAAATAAAAGATTTATTATAATAATTATTTAAAAATATCATAGATGCAGTTAAAAATTAACTGTTCCTTGATAATTATTCTGAATGGGGTTTGAATTTCAAAAATCTCCTTTGAACACTTAAGTGAAAAACTATGCTTTCATTTTTGTATTAAATGTGGAACTATATCACAGCAATCGGTTCAATATTTGAAACAAAATGATAAAATAAAAAAAAAACATCCTGTTAACGTTAGAAGTGATAATACGATGCTAGTGAAGAATTATTCTACCTACTAGTAGAGTCGGACTTTCTACTCCAAAAATTATTAATTTATCGGCACTGATAATAACAAAGTTCACTATAGTGCTTATTGAAGTTATATTATTAACTGCCAACAAATGCCTTTATATTGACGACATTTGCCAAACGCAGGTTGAACAAACCCGTCAAGAAATCTAGGCCAACTTGACATTGCTATTTTTGGATACGGACTTTTTCTGTTCCCATTTTCATAGAAATTTGTGAGTTTATTTCTTATTTTATAAAAAATTTTGACAGGTGAGTTAATAGTTTACACAGTCAAGACTACAAGCAACATTCAAATAGATGATGTTGTGTTTTTCTTCCGAGGTAGATGGGATCTATTTATGAGAGAGAAGGCTAATAAGCTTAACCATTAAAATGCTTGAGACAGTAAACTACATAAAAATAAATTTCACCCTATCAATATTTCAGTTCTTTAAAATTTTTGGCTACGAAATCAGAAGTGAGATAACTTTCAAATCTCACTTAAAGGTTAGGTTTTTATCTAATGTTTATTGTTTTACTTCTGTAACCTAGCAACAGGATATGGCATACTTTATGGTATAAATCTCCGAGTTTATTTCGGTGCTTCAGATATCTGTGTTTGAATCGAATGCACTTTAAAGTTGGTAACTTCAAATCACAAACGTACTGCATGTACGGCTATTGAGCATGGTATATGCACATAGAACAAATTTATGCGTTCCTTCGTGTTCTGGAAATGGGCGAAGTCGCAAAATCTCAGTCACAGGATCGAAGGTAATCCAGCTTGAGCTGTCACTTATGATCTCACGACCCGTTGCCGCTGAAGGATCCTTAAAATCGATTCCAAATTGCATTGGGTAAATATGTTCAAATAAGCGGAGTTGAAGCCTGCTTCCATCAGGGGAACGAAATGTGTTTGGTGGAATCGGGAAATTCAAGATCTGTTGGACAGTTATTTCAATGGGCATAACTGGCTGAACTAAGATTGCTGCATTTGGGTTTGAAGTGGGATATAGGGATTGTCGAATATCTGCCGGAGATAATCCTGAAGCTTCGGAAACAGCACCTGCAATACGCGAGGGATAAATTGGTTGATAGCCTTGAAAAGATTGTCTTTTAGTGCGAGTCCGTGGAACTGGTTTGTATTCACCGACCATCCAGTCCAGAAGTTTAGCTTCCTCTTGCGAACCTGCTAGTCCCAACCATTCCGAGATGGACGGATTCCCCTTGAACTTGCTCTCAACTTTAGATAGGACTAGCAGGGCATTGTCGTCTAGATATCCGCACCCAATTTTCCAGATGAAGAACAAAGATTTTAAAGGTTGTGCATTGAGAGTAGCTGATTTGTTGTTTTCGTGATTTGCCTGTGCCAGAACAAAGAGGGAGCTGAAAGTTAAGAAAAATAAGACCATAATTGCAGAGATATATGTATATCTTTTTCTATATATTTCTATATTTAAGATAAGCTGATAGTAAGTTGTAAATGTATATATTTCAGAATATCGTTGAAATCCATTTTATTAAAAATGTGTCCCTTCACAAAGCCTTTCTATATCAGATTTAGTCATTGAATAATGTTCCATTTACCACTAATTGAGTAAGGCACTGAAATCTTTATACCTTGAAGGTAAAAACTGTGCCAAATGAAACAAAATTTATAAATTCTTTCTTCAATCGTTTTAGTTTATCATTGTGGCCTATGATGAACTCAAAAATTACATATTAGAATCTTGCAAAACATGAATATCAGAGGTAGAAAGATAAACAAACAAAAGGTAGGAAAAAGTAAGAAATCTTACTTTATGGAAAATAGAAAACCTTTGAGTTATCTGTTTTTGAAAAATAAAAATTTGCGTCAGTTTCGGCAAAACCTCCAATAAAATTCAAAATGATAATTTGCCGGTTAAATTTAGCAGATTTTTATTGACTTGGGAGTTTACGAAGGTGGAGTTCAGAGTTGATTGATCTGTAGATTAACTTGAAATATTTCAAACCTTACAGTTACATGAGCATACTCTAGTTCCTAATTAGTATCTAGTTGATAGCAGTTAGTTTTTCTTCTCATCATAAATAACAATTTACAATTTTCCACTATTTACCATTGCTCTTAGAGTAGCATCTAAAATTTTGACCGGTGTTTTCATAGTTTGTTTCATAAATGTTAAAGCATTCAAACATGGGGCATATTTCCAGCATATTTCAATTCTTTCGTCTAAGGGGCACATTCATTAGCAGTTTGACTTTTGATATCAAGACTGTAGCGCGCAATTTATTGACAGTTTGTTTGGCAAACCCTCTTTCCTTTATGGACAAAAAATATCAAATTCAAGCCTTTCATTAAAATTGACTTTTGAATATGGTTGCCTATTTTGGCGTATACTGAACGGCGCCAGTAAAATTGAAGTTATAACAAATGTCATCTCAAAATAAGCCCAGCCACTTTGGCTCATAAGCGGTAGCCGTCTTTTAACATCATTAGACAGCACGCAATCTTATTATTGTCATTTTTTGAGAATTACTGCCTATCAATTGACAAAAATGTAGCTAATTAGGATGAATGTCAAAAAATTGTTTCATTTGTTACTTTATCAGAAAAGGAAGACAGGATATCTGCAAAGGTTATCGCTGAATGTCTAAATTAAATATCGTGACCTAGTGCATTTATGTTCCCATCCACTATTTGATCGAGTAAAATTACTATTCTTTGACTATAGAAATAGAGAAAAATTAGAAATACCTTCTGCTGAATACAGTCATGTGTTCCTTGTTCTTATTTGGGATACCATCTTGCTTGTGTTTGGAGGAAAAACAGTTCCCAAACTAATTTGGGGAAGAGGTCACAGCACTTGACTTAGATAGAGGGAAGCTATACTGAAACCGCTCTTATGAGAAACTAGCATTCTGTTATCTCTCTAGCCGACCATTATTTATCATTTCTGTTGATCGCCCATATTAATGGTCATGGAAAGACAAATATAATATCTTGATTTTTGACTTTACAGACCTGTACATTAGCCACTGCGTTAGGAGAAGTAGATTTTTAATGTCTCATCACATTTTCGTGGTTTTAGAGTGACTGAAGACATAAGATACGACCCCAAGATGCCCATTACCCTACCTAATCCCCTGCCCTTAGTGTAAGTGTTCTCAATTTGGGTGATCAATCCCTTAATTTACCACATTCCCGTTTTCAATACTTTATTCATTAGCTCTAAATTTAACTAAATGTTAGAAATGCAAGCAGTTTCGGAGCTCTCATTTAGACTATTATAGACATTCATGCAAAATATTCTCTATTAGGCTATAAATGCAATTTATCAAGAGCATAATCAAACTATTTCTGCAATACTAAAATCGTAATTGGGCAAATATAAAATGGATGTATTATTTTTAATGCTCTATTCGAAAATCAACATAACCATATCTGTTGGGGGACCAACTACTTAATTACAAACAATGCAACGGATAATATTTTCACCTTTTAATATCGCGCCATAATAAAAATACTAATATTTATCAAATGCTTTTGTATGTTGAATTATTTCAAATATTTAAAGGACATGAAAACTTTGTTGGTGATTACCACCGATATGTAATTAATGAGGCACCATGTTTCTTTATCAACAGACAAATAATAAATGTCTAAACCTAATTCTTAAAGTTATAATTAAAAGTAAATATCAATTTTTCTGGCTCGTTTATTATGTAGCCGTAATGAATTGACTCATCCTTTAAAATCAAAAAGGTTTATCTTTAGTTAAATTGTTCATTAACTTACTTCAAGAAGCGCGGTTTGCTCTCTACAAGCTTCGCGTGATCTAATTCCAAATTTAAGTGACTGTCAGATAAACTAGATCCAACCATTTGAGCCTTCAAATTATGCCAAATATTGATCCGTTTAACAGGCAGTTGTAAATCACTCGAATATTCGCTGAGACCTATTTGTATCACTGCTATAATAGGATGATTTTGAAGACAGGAAAATGATGGCTTTTCTGGAAGCATGGTCACGAAGATGCGCATTGATATACATTCAGATTGGGAAATGCGGGTTAGAATGGATGAACCTTCTTGGACTGCGTCGGTTAAGAATGGAAGACCGATTAAAGAAAATGAATGATTTTCTTTAAATTGCCTAGTCATCAGCCATGACGGAAGCGGGGATAAAATCTAAAATGAAATCGAATGATTAGTTGAATACTATGTTAAAGATTGTTTTAATAATCTCTATGAAGTGTCCCGACTTTCCCCTTCATTAAGCCAAGTGCACTACCTATTATTACGCTACAATAGCAGCCTTTATAAATCTAGATTACTAGACATGTGAATCAAATTTTGAACCAAATCTTCAAATTTTGCTCTCTCTTACCGAATATAACTAAAGATTCTTGCGTTCGTAATGATGATATAATAATATATGAAAATAATATTATTTTGAGTGCTACAATAATCTTAAATTACACGTTGATTTAAATGAAAACTGTTAGTATAGCAAAAATTTTCAGCTTCGTTATAATTCGGATGACTCATAATAATTTATTTCAAATTTCGATTTGTTTTTAAAAATTCGCAGCAAAATTATAGAACACAATCAGTAGTAAAATTGTTTTTTCCTTTGATTTCAGTAATATTAATAAAGTAAAAAACGTAATGAATGAAGTTTTATTGTGCGTCATTAAATAATCTTGTTCTACATTATAAACAATGCTGTTATTATGAGAGATATGGCTACATGTCTAAACAATCGGACACTTTTAACAATAACACTTGTGTCAACAAATTAAAGTAGATAGAAAATAAAAATTATATGGGGTGGGGGAGGGGGATCATTGGCAAATTGATTTAATTGAAGTTGTCAATGCTCATTCCAGAACATCTTCTTCATGCTAGTTGATACAGATCATGAATTTGGTTATTTATTCAGACGATATTTCTTCCGAGAAATTAGTCTTTAAAAATGAAAGTCTTGTTCTTTTTTATGAAATATAAATAGAAAGTTAGCAATGACTGTATTAACACAAATCTGGGAGTAGACAGTGAATGAATTGTCGCTAACAACTTATAATAAGTGTTACAATTATATCATTTTATTCGTGTTCTAGAAATGATAACACCTTGCTCAGGTTGAAAATGTTGCGGTATTGTTTACTTTCTATTTTTGGCAAAGAAGTACCAAACTGCCTAAAGTTATTTTAAGAGCTTTACTGTTAGTACTTTCCAAAATGTCCAATCTTTGATAAATTTCCTAATTTTTCAAGTGGAAGATGGATTTGTAATCCATATTTTCATTCGTTTAAAAATATGTCAGGTTGAATTAGATTTGAAATATCTATGAAATTCTGAATATTGATAAATTTGTTCACATTTCGGCAGTTTTCAAATATATTGCGGCATTAACAAGCAATCATAAAATTAAGCCAGGTATCTAGAAGAAGTTTTTAGATAGACCTTAAAATTAAATGAATTCTCAATAATTTTGAAGTCCCAATTTTGCTGTTTTAACAGAGAAAATCATTTAAATTATTAATCACCAATTTGGATGGCATCCATATGAGCTTAATTGACACGAAATGAATTTTTGCTGCAGTAGACATGTCTAGCTATCGCTTAGGTATATATTAAGGCGGAAATATAATTGGTATTCATTTGGGATGGTTGAAAATACCCTACATATTTTACAATGGACTTACGTCCGTTCGATTTAAGAGGTTATTAGTGCGCTTAATTAAAATTAATTTGACTCTCATTATTAAACTCAGATGCTAAATAAACATTCTAAGTTTATAATGAAACTTACAGTAGTATTAGCATGCAGTGTGTAAAGGAATGGCCTTCCACAGCTTGCAGTAAGATTCAGACTGGTTTTGTAAGGGCAATATGTAGCTAACGTGAAAGGAAGGAATAAGGAAATCAGTAAAACGACTAGTAAGATTTCAAATGATAATCCATGCATCCTCATGTGCAGTAGTTACATTCCTGAATGTTTACGGTGGAAATAGAAAGAGAAGTAACTCCGCTTTAGCGTACGTAAATCCGTTTGAAGTTCAACAGTCACAAATACATAAAGAAACCGCACATAGCAAGAGTAGCGTGAGGCGAGCGTGATTTTGGAAGAGGAGTAAAACCTGTATCAGCATCAGCAGTATTGCAGTGCTTATAGTAGTAGCAGTGGGCGAGCGAACGCACACGCCAGGGGAAGCAAAAGATAGTTCAGTAGAAGGCTTTGGGAGACGTGAGTATTGCGGGCAAAACCCGCTCACCTAGTTGCCCTAATGCTAACATGGTTGCGCTTACCCCTGCTTGAGTGAGTGAGTCTGTTCAATGACAGTGTGTCTGTATCTCTAATTTCGCTGTGTGCCTCAGATACTGTTTGGACGGATGATCTCCGCGCCTGCTCGCTGCGTAGACATATGCGCGTATGCGCGCACTCATGTGAGCACAGTTTCCTGAAGGTTATTTACTCCTAACCCAGTTGTACACAGCCGACCTTCTTTTGCGTGCTCAAATTATTAGCCAAACCGCCTAGGTATAACAGCTTGCCCCAGTATATGTGCGTTTGGATTTTTGTGGTTAAATAATTCTGATAATTGAAATAAACAACTAGCTAAGATGTAGGATTATTATAATCTGGTCTAGAATGTTTGAAATGATTAAAATGTAAATACCGATCAAGTGTGATAATTGGCTGTTAAATTTTTCCTTTTCCTAGACACTTTTTGCACAAATATGATTGAAGTAGATAAACTCAACGCTTCTCATGCTGTCGTTATACTACTCTTTTATTTTTCCAGACCAAATTGCATAAATAACGTTAGATTCACTATCTACAATCTGTTGATTTTGAGCAAAGTGAACATAAGCAAACAAAAGCTTGGATTCTTATAAATTTTAACGGTGTTATGACTAATAACTTGCGGGTGCTAAATCAAGACCACAATTGGACAAATTTAAAATTAAGAATGTGCCGATTCCATTTATCCATTTATTGAACCGAGTGAGAATTGATGGAGGTGCAGATGTCTGTGGAAGTGTTTATTTTAACTTTCCATCAATCTCCAAGCGTCGCAGTTTTATTTGAGTTGATCGACAGTGCAATGAAATTCTATAAATTATGATCTCCTATGTTTATATGTGAACTCCTTTATCCTAGTTTGCAATTGTGACCCCTAACAAATTTTTTCAAGTGGAATGTTCTTGTTCAGGATCAAACTTCCCAAGTCAGTATGGAAATTGAACTTGAATAGATGAAGTGAAGGCCATCCTTATTACCACAATTTTGTGGCCCCCGACTGAACATACATACGTGTTGATATTTACACCTCTTGATTGGGCATTTATTAATGCATTTCAGATACTTTTATATTTATTCTTGCGCCGTTTAAACCTTGCGGCTACGGTGACTTAAAAATCATTTTGGTCACTGACGGCAGTATTTTTGGCCATAAAAGAACTGTTAAATTTATTGCTGGGCAAGAATATCTTAATTCATTCTTACATTGCCTTACATATTAGCAAGCCCCATTCGACAACTGACTACATTTTCCTTGGAAATTTTATTCTTCTGTTTGATGAGAATGAAGTCGGAGTCAAGCAAAACTAATGATTTGTACATAAGTACTTAATAAATACAGACTCAACTCAAAGCTAGCATTTGATGGAGTTTTATCATCATTGTCTATCCAAGTCTATCCATGCAATGTTGAAATTGCGAACTTCTGCTATATATGCGTAATGAAATCCAAAAATTTCAAAGAGCAAAAGAGTATCAATAGCAAGAACATTTCCTTTCCTTAATGAAAGATAATGAGTTCCTACGGATAATTAAATCATATATTCGGTGATTTCAATGACAGAAGATAAAACAAATATCTTTAAAATTCTTGGTTCAAGTATTTTCTCGATCCCTAGCCGCTGTATACATATCTTCAAGACAAAATAGGTGTAATAAGCCGTTCGTTTTACATTTTATTTAGCTTATTGACTTTTACTTTGTTAACAGAAAAACATATAGATAAATTATTACAGTTCATCTAGTGAGGTCTGAAATGTTACAATAATATTTTGGTAGCTTGGTTCCCGAGCTATGAGAAGAAAATGTATGAAGTAAAATAACCCAACATTAACTGCTCTACAAGCTTTGTGGATTGCACAAATGAGTTCGTTCAAGGTTCCTGTAATCTTAAAATTCGTAAAATCAGGATCAAAAAGTGTAAAACCGGGATTTGAAAATAAGATAAAGTAGGTCTCATTGGATACTCTGATTCTCAACTTTGACCATATCCTGCGCTCCCCCTCAACTCTTTTTGAATCAACGTTCATTTTTTTCCGCATTCAGATGCTTTATCACTATTAGACATTGTAACAATTTACGATTTGCCTAGAATAGTTATTATTATAACAGTCAAGTGATCCTCTTAATTAAAATTGAAAACTGATTTCAAAATAAAGTATAAAGTGTTATAAAGTATTGAAATAACGACAGTATAGCATTTCGGCTATGTGTATTAGAGGTCATGACAGACGAGTAATTAAGATAGATTTTATCAATCTGTTGGATTTTTTCAAATGTGCGCAAATTTTTTTGTCAAGACATGAATAAACGATTTTGGGTTATGGAATTCTGCTACTGTCTGCTTTGATCCATAATTACTCTGTCAAATTGCAGAAATTATTTAAATTATGAATTGCGATAATTACCGTGAACATAATTTACAATCAAAGATTATCCCTCATTAATATTTTCCACTGCGTAACTCTAAAGTAATGTGTTACGAAATTTACTATTTCTTATAATAAGAGATAAGGTCATAAACTGCCTCATATTCGAATCAATCAAATTGAATATAAGATGTAAAAAGAGTTTAATTGAGAAGCGCGAATGAAAGATTTTATGTATTTTAAATCAAATAATTTAATATTTAAGGGACTTTCAACTAAATGTCTCAATAGTAATAGTATTTTAATAATCGCAGTACTAAGAAAAAGCATGAATAACTGCCCAGCACCAAAATGTATAGAGTTACAGAAGAAACCTATGCAGACAGTACAAATGTATGAATGTACCTAAAGCCATGCTTGTCAAGAAATTTGACAGTTTCTTATATGGTGGAGAACACAACACGGTTTATATGGATGCTATCGAATACCAATATCACGAAGATGAAATAGAGAGTGAATCGGTGAAATACTCAAAGATTAAAACGAGGAAATAATACATGAGGTAGCTTAACCAAAGATTGAGCTCAACTCAGACTGCCACTAATCGGTATTTAAGGGTAATACCGATAATATTTATAATTGGATGTTTCACTTAGTGAATGAAGTATGTTTCAATTTACAGACTCAGAGTTCCCGATGCGTTTAATTTTATTTGTGAAAAAGAAGCGCTCACTCATCCGAATATTCTCTACCTATGCTTTCTGATGCTTTTGTTACTCTGCCTATTATTGCTCAATGAGGGTTTGTATTCCGCTACTGTGTTGGTTGTGTGGTCAACCTCTCATCTATAAAGACGATATGCTTGCGTAAGCATATCATGGCTCTTCTTTTAGATAGCAAATGTGCAAATTTTCTTCCGTTACGTAAATAAGTTTCGCCGCAAATTTAATTATAATAATGGGAGTGACTATGGTTAATATTTCTTGTTCAAATTATGATTTCTATCTTTGGAATTAGTTAAAATTAACCACCACGATCTTATTTTCGCACATTTATCAACGAGCTTTTATTCGAGTATCACTCTGACCTAAACTCCTCCTCCTCCTCATCTTTTTACTCACTTTTTTATTTGACCCTAATCTCTCAGCTAGATTCTCGCACAATCTTTAACTATTTAAACTGACCTTGTAACTGCTGATAGATAACAGGGTATAATGTTGTTTCATACACGAATTTGACTTTCCGACTTTCACTAAAAATCCTTTCCAATCTCTTCTCTGAAACTCTTACAGTCAGATCAATTAACAAGCTCATCTCTATCTATAGTTCTTCTTACTTTATACTTGTGTAGGCCACTCTACTTTCCACAACTAAATTTCATTAAAATACTATTGTTAATAAATCCCGTGTCTTCTTTTTTACCCACTGTAGTTTTCCAGCTAGTGTTCCCAATATTCAATACTGAACAACTGGATGCCACGTAAGAATGGCGATTCATACATTGCAATCTCATTATTCAAGTTTCAACTTCCAATTCCTATATATTGTACTCGGCCACTTAAAAAATTCAAAATTTCAAAACAGTTGAAAACACCCAACCTATCCATCTAACTCCTATCTTTGCAGTGCCCAAAAGAAGTCATTTGGTAGGAGTTACATTTGAGATTTTACCGATATAATATTTTATTGCTGTTGCTAAAGTGCAAAGTTTTAAAGGATTCCAAAAGCCGAGCTAGAATTTAGTGAAAAATTTAATCTGCTTTAGTAATTTCAACTATAAAAAGAAAAAATTCAGCTGCCATTTTAAATAACAAATCACCATAAAAAGTTGGCATTGTAAAGACACTGACACCACATAGAATTGATTGGTATAAAAGGGGATTGACATCTGAGAACTTTTTACACTGTTTAATATTAATTTATATATGAAATGTATTGATTATTACTGGTCGGATAAATTATGTTTTGGATAGGGTAACTTTTTTATAAAAAATGGTAAAAATATTGCGTCGAATAACAAGTATCTCAAGGATAATAAGAGGAATTTTTGGAATTAAAATTTAAAATTTATTACTCTTAAAGGGAAAAAAATTACACCTATTTATATTTGAATAGTTGAACAGGTGAATCCCATTTCCAAGCTAAATAGTCATTAAAATTATAAAGAGAGTAATTTCTCCGATTTTTTGCTAGCTTTTTTAAACCGCCGAACAAGATAAACAATCATTAGGGTGTAATAGACTGTCTCAACATGAAAAATAAACATCTCCTAGTATTTTTCACATAGCTCACCTTTTGCATCATTCTCCATCCTGTTCATGACATCCTGATGTATAACAATGAAGTTATCATCACCAAGCTGTCCATCAAATGAAAGTCGGTCATCTCAGAATTCTATTATCCAGTTAATAATTCGTCTTGGAGTCACAATTACTCTCATTTTGTTGAGTCAATTGTACCTGTAACATTATTTTGATTGACAAATTATGGTAAACTTTCCAGTCATTGCGCGACTTTAAACTGTCTGGACTTTGTAAAATTATCCAAGTAACAAATGTTGCCCAATAGAATTAGTTTACAGTATTAAAATCTTCAAGCATTTATTAGTTACTCACCGATGTAAACTTGATTTGTTCATTATAATGAAATACATTAATAGAAAATAATGGAAGAATTATTTAGGATTAAGGTTGTCGAATTAATTTATCTTCCATTTGTGTTAAAATTTCGTTGCGTGTAGGTAAATTTGAGGAACCTATTTTGGAAGTATTAGAGTTTAGAAGATGCATAGCAAAGTAAACTTACTGGGCGTAATAGATGCAAAATTACAAAAGCTAAGCAGGAATTAAAAGATTTTGCATGAACGTCAGTTTAATGAAGACTAACAGAGTTCGATGGAGGAAGACAGGAAGCTAAAAAGGCCGAAGGTTGTTGGGTGCCGCAGATAGGAATTGGTAGAAAGAGTTTCAGATCTGACTAGAATCAGTTGGGGATTTGAAAGTCGGACAACTTTGTGCGTAAATTGAAAACATTAACGTCACGTTTTATAAGTTAAGAGTAAACAAAGTCTGTGAAAACGATGGAAAATCCAGGGGGTGAAATGGGAAGTGTTATGTCATAGTTCCGTTTGTGTTTACCAAGGTGTTAGATAAATATATCGATGTGTATAGGCTGTAAAGAACTTACTAATTGATGATGGTCTCGGTTATCAGTGAGAAATCTAAAAAAGTATTCTTTATTCATAGTTTCAGCGTAACAAGTGTTTATACTTCAAAATGCTAATTCCCTAGTTTGAACCGACTTTACTGACAAAAGACAGGACAGAGCATTTACTTTCGGAGCAATAATGATGAAAGCCAGATGTTATTTAACTAAAATAATCAGAGACAAACAACACAGATTATGGTTAAATAGATAAACAAGTATGAATAAGTCCTATGGTCAATGTTGATGGTCTTATCTTTTTCTACATTCTCCACGTATAATGAAGGAGTCAGCTCTAATACTACTGTAAAAATCCTTTCGTTCGTGAACGTCACTCAGCATAGGATTGTATTACTTCTATCATCTCCTTATTTTATCAGATTAACTTTATGTCAGTTTCTAACAGAAACGCGTACTATTTTAAGGACATTTCCCTGAGGAATCATAAAATTTGACAATTGTGCAAACGCCAATAGTGGTCAAAACTAAGTTTTTCAAAAGTTGTTTTTATTCTAGCATTTATAAATGAAAAAGTGACTTTGTACAGAATCTATTACAGATTTATATCATTTTTTCATATTTATGTAATTTTGATATAAACATACGTGATAGATAAGCAATTTAGAAAGTTAAATTAACAATTTTGTTACCAATTTTGAATAAGTTCTTCATATTTGTTAAAACGTACTAAAATTATGCGTAGTTGCTACACCTTATTTTGGAGTAATTCCCTGTCATTATTAAGTTCGGGCAATTCGTAGCTTATTTTGAAGGACGAGGAATTATAATAATTTTAATAAGCTGTCGCAGCAGTGAGCGTATATCATTTACCACCTCCGGTGATTTATACAAAACAAAAAAATAAACAAATCTTCCGTTTTCTGAAAACTGTGGAATATTCAATGCCACACAAAATGGGCGAACTTAACCGCAGAAATAGAGATTCTTTCTGAAAAAACTGAGGTTTTTCATAATTCTACCTAAATTGGTCTCTTTTTCATTCTATCGCATTATTACCCATAGTGCCTCCTACTGAAGCTCTTGTTTGTGTAGCCAATAAAGACACATAGCAGCATTCATGTGTCAGTGATAGTTTAAAAGTAACGAATCTTTCCCTTTGCATGGCACTAAAAGAAACACTGTTCTCTTAAGCAACATGTGTGTATTATACTGATCAGGGCGACAAAAAGAATTTATGAATCGCCCACTATGATTAAGTTTCAGCAAATGTCATGATCAGTGTAATAGCGTCCAAGGTAAACACATACTCGTCTGCCTTTCTAAACAATAGGCACCAGTGGATTATAAATGCAAAGAACCCGAGAAAATCTGTCTCGCTATATCTGTTTCAACCGCAAATAAAACAGAATCAAAAGTGGTTGCACAAAATTCAGACGAGGCTGAGAAAACGGCTGTACCCATTTCTCTCCAGAAACCCCTTGTATACTCTCAAACTAAAGTTCCTTGGTCTCGCATTGATCTCAGTCTTGCTGGCCCTATCCAACAGGGAATCTCTTATCCTGGTGTATTTTTAGTTAGGGCCGCCCGAAGTTATATTTATCAAGTCTACCATCACCGATACCATTATTAACAACCTCCACCAGGAACCCGCTATTCATGGGATACCATGTGATTGTGTCTGGGAATATCATTCAGCTCTCCATTGGGATTTGGAGATTTTTCCCCCTTTCCACCTAATTCAATGGCCTGAATATGTGATTTGTTGATAATGTGAAAAGTAGCTTGTAGTGTACCCAATATAGGAGAGAGGGTGAGAGATCCCTAAAATTATGGGTCGTTGCAGCTCATTATTTTGTAGTAAACCTAATAATTACGATAATTCTGCGTAGCTAGCAATGCTATAACACAGGAACTGAGAACAGTGGGGCAAGAAATTAAAGATACTGCATTCACGAATACCTTACTTTTAAGATTGAGCAAAATGTAACTTATCTAATACCCCTTGGACGTTATTAAATGAAAGCGGCACTCTGAAGGCTCAATTTCCATTTCCCCGACATATTTATTAGTGTACTATTACATGGTAAATCGTTTATTAATGTCAATTTCATAAATTCTATTTAAATAACGAACAAAAGAAACAACTAAATAATTTGTGTTTCAAAATATTTCGTGGGAAGCTGAAATGCTGCAAATAAATAGAATTTTCAAAAGAAGTTTAGAGGACCATAATCTACCAATATACAGTTCTCCTAACCTGACTCAAAGAATTTGATGGGAACATAGCAGTGTTCATTATAACTGTTACTTCTACTAACTGAATAAATGGTATTTTTTTGTGGTGATCGATATGTTACTCCCAGTCACCCGACTTCAAATTATCTATACGATTTCGTTATTTTAAATGAAGTGAGAAGTGGTCAGACCGAGCACTTCTTTCATCAGTCATCAATTTCTTCTTCCTTTCACCCATTGTATTTTGGATTAACTTAGAAAGTATCTTATTATGGAGTGATAAAGGGGCAAGTCTTAAATCAAGAGAATAGATTTTCTTGCAAAAACCGCACGAATATTAAACACATAGAAAGATTTTTCTGTCTAGGAGCAGGGAATCTGAGTCCTTATGAGACCTAGGAGGGCATTAGTCATGGGAAGTTGATCTGAAGGTAGATTTTTGAAGCCTACACCAATAGGGCTGAAGGATGGACCTCTTCTTCGAAATATTTTTCTTACGTCATCCCTAATCATTACCGAATTTGATTATCCTATCCTTATAGTAATGTCTGTAAACTTTTAACCTTTCCTGCGACCCAAGCACTCCATAGACAAACATCGTGTGTCCTCAGCTGGCCTATTTCTCATCGACTCGGAAAAGGTAAGCATACCTCGGACGATAGTAGCAGACACCGCTTAGTCGGCTTTGTTATTGACCAGTCCTGTCTGCACTGGCCCTTTCCTTTCCCTATGATCGTCCCGACCAATTAAAGCACGCATACAATTATATTCTTATGCGTGTCCTCACCCAAAGTGCCAATTATAAATAACCTTCCATTAGACACACACACAGGGGACCCTAGGTCGTCAAACGCATCTCCCGTTGCTCAATCCTCCTCCTCCAATTCCCTATTTTCC
>CAADRB010000014.1:445553-480650 GCA_900708905.1 Hymenolepis diminuta | reverse complement strand
GTTCTTTTTCTTTCATTTACTGTTAACCATCTGCCGCTACAAACTGGTGACCCTGTAAAGGACCGCTACAGGGCGCAGATATACGGCGGTCGAAAATTTAGCAAATTTTATAACATCTTAATGAGAACACAGTTTTGTAAAACACTAGTTGAACATAAGATCCAGTGGGAGACTTGCAGCAGAATGCTATTATAGTAATTCATTTATCAAAAATTATTATCAAAGAAATTCAAATTAAATTGATTTTTTTCTCATTCATCTGCTAATTCTAACATCCCAAATCATCTTCTTACTCTTGCGAGCATTTACAAACAAATTTAAGGTTTGTAAATAAATGAAATGCAGTGTTTAGTAACCAAAATAATCACTGGAATAGAAGGAAAGGAATGAAGGAAATTTTAAAATATCAAATAAACAAATTAGAGCTTTGAAAATGAGTAATTTACTAACCTTCCAGTCCTAGGTTAATTTCAAGAGTTGGCGTGCTCGCTAATGAAGTGCCTCTAATTTCACCTAAAACACTTTAAGAGCCGAACCCCCATAGAACTACTGTTCTTCTTATGGATAACGGAGGGCAGAACCTTTCCCGAGTGAGAGGAGCAATAATAACGTAGGACCATTGGTTTATTAAACAAGTGGTAGTGAAGGCGATGGAAAAAAGGAAGAGGATTGTAAAAAACTGGCGAAATAAAATGCCACAAGGTGATTGGTCAATTTAACGTTCTTTGTTTCCTGATTGTTGGGGAAAATGTATGAGTTAATAAGTTTGCTTTACATAGAGAGCATACTGAGCAGACTGAATTAAGACACACAGATATTACAATCCAATATTTAAAATAAATGTTGCCAAATATTGATTTATATCGGTATGTATAAGCGGTATGTAACTAACTTTAAACTATATTATATTTATCTCTAATTGTAAATATGATGAGTTTTCTCGTTTTCTAGCAAATAAGTGCCTAGAGCTTAATAATTCAGTATAGCGATGAGGAATGGCGAAGATCTAAATAGATAATTTCTAATAAATTATAGCAGGAACGCTGTATAATTGTTTAGAATGTTCAGGAACTTCTTCCTCATTGGTATCAAGATAAAAATCAGATTATGCTGCATAGAGTGCACGCTTTTGTCTTTCATATTATCAGTAGCAAGAGGGAAGAGAAAGAAATGCTGAGATCAAAGAAAAAAATCGTTTATCTAGGGCAGTGCTTATTCATCCGACTGATGAGTATCATTTCCATTTACAAGTTCACTATCTCAACAATATTTCACAAATTATTAAAAAAGGAAATTCAGGTGATGAACTCGTTTTTGGATGGATGAATGCTGCTACAAGAACTGAACTCAGCCAAATTGAAAGTCTTAACTTAAAGAAGTGTGCGTTTCAACGATAAACTCATTAAGGAACTCGCTGCACGCGTTAAAATCCTTCTCAATAAAACGATGACCTCGAAGAAAAAAAATACATCCTTAATGATTTATAATTTTTAAATAAGAGATCTGAACTGTTTAACCAACTTCTAGACAAAGATAATGAGAATATTAATAGAATTAATTAAAATTCGACCATATATAATGATTTGTTACAAAATCTTAAAAGCGATCAATTTATTCAGTATGGACTTATTTTTTAAAAAAAGTTATAAAAATACTGGCTTTTCTCGTTAACTTTACTTTAAGTCCAACATATTTCGGACTTTCACAATGATTACTGTAAATAAGAGTTAATGTTAGTCATACACATTCAGCTTAAGACTTCTTCATGGTACACCAAGAACATTACTGAAGTCATGTTAACCCGTTTATGTTCTGAAATCTAATATTATGCTAATAATAGCACCTTGTTTAAGACTATTTATCAATTTCGCCTGGGGGCCATTAGACCAAAAGAAACATATAATATTCATTCCTTCATTAGTTTGAGGTGTTCTCTAAACTGTATACTGAGCTGAAAGCAATGTATCACACACTTACGTATTAAATGTCAATATAATCCCCCGCTTTTCAATCAGTGATTATAACTCTGGGATTCGTAGAGCAAGTTTAGGAAATAGTGTAATGTCACTTCAAATCAGATGACACAATTATGAGTTTTTAATGTCAACTCACTTAATGAAGATTTCCCAGAACTTAGATCGCAAACGTGATTGATAAATCTCAATCTTTTCAACAATTTATTGAATTCATATGCTTTTTAAAGCTAATCAATGATTAAGGAGCAGTATTGAAGCAATTAAACTAAGTTGCAGTTTGGTGTATCATACATATGTCATTTTACGTTGACTAAAACTGCAATTAACACAACACACAGTTTCCAAATAATCATCTGGTCAATACCACTGCGTTCTACCGATTTTTTGAGGATATTTGAATTAAATAAGAGAAAAATTTTGTTTATTATTATACAAAAATTGTAAGTGGTCTAACTTGTGATAATAGGAGAAATAATTATGAGGTTAGATTATTTTAAAATGAATTTTATCGTCATCTATAGTACAACAAATACGCTGTTTCAAATACAGAGGAGCCGCAAAATAGTAAAGGTTAGTAGGATGGCTCCAGTTAAAATAAAGTCAAGACGTCGAATGCTTAATTTCAATTGAATTCTTGACTTATGAATTTGTCAACCGTTCCCTCGATTGACGTAGTTCACGACATATCACGACATATGAGAGCTATGTACAAAAAAAAATTAAAGATAGCAACAATAACAGAATGGAGCCTATAAATGTGATAATGGTCAAGCAAATTTCATTAAAATTGTAAGATCTTAGTAAAGAAGCATGTAAATGAACAGCAATGACGCAGATACTTAAGAGACCTGATCTGATTTCACTCTCCAAAAATGAGAAGTTTGAGATTTCCTGTATTATTTTTTTAAATGACATCTTTGGTATGCTTAATTGCCCACTGTATATGTTATTTTATAATCCAAGGGATTAAAATGAATTTTTTCAATTATCATCATGGGAAGAAATTGAAATTGAGTGGTTCTATAAAATGTAATGATGAACGAAAGAAGTCATAATTCAATTTTGATTTCTATTTATCTAATGGACAGTCCCTCACCTTACTTTCCAAAATTCAACTGTTTCGATTTTTCTCGTAGATTACTGATTAATTTTTTGTCTATTATATCCAGTAGATCAATTTTTTCAAGGATCGAGAAGCCATATTGGCAATGGCATGCCTGAATTGAATATAATAATTATCTTAAAATTCACCTTGGGTAAATAATAGTTAAAGGTTGCAGTTTTCTTTAATAAGTAATAACTGGGATATTTATTACAAACTTTCACAAATATCTCTATAATTGACTTTGCTTTCATTGCCAAATAATATTAAGTAATTAACTTATATGAATTAAGTTTGCTTAATGTAAATGAATGATCAAATGCTTAACTCAGCTATCGATCCAGTTAGGTCAGCGTAGTTCTCCCTCAAAAATCACGCCGTAAAATAACTTGGAGAAGTTGATTATCTTCCCAAACTTGAACTGCAGCTTCCTAAAACTGCAGAGCAAATAAAAAATGCATTTAAATTTAAACCAACTCTGAGACATCCCTCGAGAGTGCTACTCAGAGAATGAATTTTTCTCTTCCCTTCTTCTGCTTCAAAATGGCAAATGCATTATGCATGCCTTTTGTCCAAACTCTCGCTCCCCCTACTTGTCAATCAAGATTCCCATTCTAAACGAATTTTCTTTATATTCAAACAAAAAATTTGAATTTGGACAGGATTGAAGGCAATTTTATTTTATCTAAATGCATTAATTTGTATCGCTTTCTATAATCTTTTTTTCAATTTACCCCACGAAGTTTCATGCAATTGATAAAAAGTTAATTTCCTAACGAGTTTGGAAAAATAATTAATAGATAATTGAATTTATGAACTGGAATAAGTTATGAAAAATAAATAGGCAGGTTTTTTAAATAAAGTTTTACTATTCATATTTGACCATTAATATTTTAGAAACCTGAATTTTTGATAACATTTAGATGTGGCCGTCTGACTATGAATAGCATAACTTTTTAGAGCTCGTTTTTTATTGTGAAAATTCTTTAAATCTATAATTAATATCTTTTCTGTTGGAAACATCTGTTGGAGAGACTCTTCTCTTATCTGTAAATTGTCAATCAAATTGAATCTGTATTCAATGAGTAAAATCAAGTCATTTTATATGTAGTTCAGTTAGAGGGATTAAAGGGCTCCTTATGGTTCCTAATCCTAGACCTGATTAAATTTTTCTAAAATTTAAATTTCCTATCTGCTAATTATCCATGGGACTTAATAATCTCGAAATCGAGGCTGTTGCAATAGTTCCTGGTAGGCTTGACCCCTTGATGTGACCCTGTGATTCCTCGGGTTCCCTTAGAGAGTCATTGTGTGTTCTCATGTAGTTTATCTTAAGAACCGTGAATGAACCGCTTAAGTGGCACTTGAGTAATCGTGATTGGGATTTTGGTTTTCCCAATTACTGGTGAATCTTTCTACCTCTTCATGCCATCTTTATCTGACCGAACTATAAACGCTTCCACCTCTTCCCTCCTAAGCGTACAATGATCAGCTGCACAAGTCATCAACTGTACACTCCCACTCTTTCCCTCTTCTGGTCCCCTTCCCATAAACTGCCTTGCTTTCTCTATCTCTCTATCCTGTTCAGGTAATGAGGATTGGTAGGAAATAGAAGGTACAATCGGGAGAATAGCTAGGGGGAAAATTAGATACCTTAGTTGCTAGCAATTCTTCTATAAGCCACTCCTATTTATGGAATTAACGCTTTGGCAATATGTATGTATATATATATATGTGTGTGTGTCTAATTTATTGTGTCTCCGAAAGGCAAGAAAAAATAGTCACCAAATCTCTTTATATCCAGACAAAATGACTGTTGCTCGAAAATATACGTGTCTAGTCATAATAAGTGACAATTAAATGGTCGATGATTTGCTCTCATAATGACTCATTTCATTGGATATTATAAATAAATTGTATTCTGTAAGCGCACCAATTAGTGAATTTCAGTTCTGTCCATTGAAAATGAGTATGCTTGAGTAGGAGGACTAAAAGGTCACCTCATTTGTTACTTTAATGAGAGAGAATTGACACAGTTGAACGATGGCCTGATTTAAAACGGCTGTGATAGACAGTAAGATAGAGATGGAGCTAGAGAGTTACAAGCCTGAAATTGTTAAAGAAGTTGTATCAAAGCGAGGTGATTCCGGCATAAGTTTGAAGTGATTTAAAGGGACCTAAACAGCTACATACGGTATTCAATTTAGTTCAGCCGAAACGATTTCGTTGTAGTGACTAAATACAGTGCAATTCTCTCAAACTAAAATCCCCTCTAGATTATTTCCGATATTTTCGTTAACATTTTCATAACTATTTACCTTTAAATCTTTCTGCAATTTCCTACTGCATGTATTTTAAGTATGTAAACGCCTCTCTAAGCCCATAAATCATCAGCTGTATGCTACTTTGTCCACCACATCTGACTACCACTGAATCTACTGGCACACATTCTCACTCTTCTGGTCTCTGATCCCCTCCTAATAAACCCTTTACTTTAACACTGCCTCGCCTTTTTTCTAGCCAGTTTTCATAGTGAAGATTGGTAGAAGACAGAAGGTATAGCCTGAAGAAAAGATAGGGGCAAAATCTAATACCATCTAAATCGTGATCGAAAATATCAGGCCAAATTGACCCAGTGTATTAGTATCATCGAGTGTCCAGTGCTGATACCGATTAAGGTTAGCTTGGTCAGTTTTCATTCGCGTAGAGAAATTCCAGATGCTGAACTGCAGCTCAGAGCAGGGATCTACACAGAGTTATTTTAATTGAATATTAAATGATGGGAAATAGTGTGATTAAAGACTGAATTGAAAGTTAAAATAAATTAATGAAACACATTTTATCAAAGATTGGTTAAAATTTGAAATTAAGTCAGCATATTAAAATTGCTGCATCATCAATATCATGTTTTCATAATCTTGTTGGTTAGTACTATTCATTGGCAGACTTCGATGGTACGCATGAATGTTATTTATTCATTTATTAATATGCAAAATTCATACCTGGTACATTCAATTGAGATACCCTTTGAGTTACCTCGTATCAGCAGAATAAATTACCACCATTTCTATTTATATATTTATTTCTCAAGATAGAACAGAAAAGCTTTACAACTATTTGTCATGGGAAACATCAGAGCATATAGGAAATGAAATTTCTAATAGAGGGAGTCAGGTTACTTTTAAGGGGAGTATTTAGTCAATAAAAGTGAGAGTCAAAAAATTAGGGGAAGCCTATTTCTTTTGTTTCAGAAATAGTTCCAGAATCATCAGATTCATCGATTTTACAAGTTGGAGTTTCTTCAGACCTATCCATTCTTTTTATCATCTTGTCCTTAATATATAAAATCCTGTTTGCGTGCTTTCTCTTTTAAAATGATTTTTGAAGCACCTATCTACCACACAAAGAAGTCCACTAGTTAGTATATCATCTTTGGGTCCATTGTGATCGACCTATCAGTGCCTACTAATCTCACTTTCATTTTGGAAGAATCAAATATGTCTAGAGTTCGCACATATAATTCCTCCTTTACGCACACCTTTCAATTATGTTGCTATTCAGTTATGAGAGGAATATAACTCTTAGTGGGATCACCATCCAAATTTCACTTATCAACGAACATCCGGTTAGCATCCGTTTGAAATTATCTTAAATAACTCTTAATGTGTGCTGATTCAGACGCATCTACTTCTGGTAAATGAGATTTCAAAACCGTTTTGGCTAATATCTCATGTTTTCTGCCAAGATTTGTCCATATATCTAATCTTCGTCGTTGTAGTTGTGCGGCAAGGTTTCTCAGAGGGACTTTTTTGCTAGGTCTTTAACGTCCAGTGTTTCATTATATTGCATTCTTCTTCTGCATTAATTTTTTTACCTTTAATTTATTATCATCCAGCTTAAGATAAATAACTACTTATAAATCGTGCAGAAAAACTGGTGTGCTAAATGTTTCCATTATCTTTGATCGAGCTTTCATCAATTAGACCGTCTATCCTAAAACAGTATAAGTTTCACCAGTCACCTTTCGATCTCTAAGGCGTTTAATTTTGCAGCATCATTGGTTAAACTTTTATTACTCACTGAAGAGCTAAGGTAAACAAAAATGCTCACTCGATTGATCTTGTAATCATTTACTTGGAGAGATAGATAATTCGTGGAAAAGGTATCCATTAAGACGAAGGGGAGACAAAATTAAATAATGGATAGCAATGAAATTCGACCAACTCATCTTTATTTGCAAAGAATGAAATACGAAGTGCAGAGAAAATTTCTGAAAAATTTAAAGAGCAAGAATGAAATCTTTGAACATAGCAAACGATCTATGTAAAAAGTTCTGTGAAATTGGATCTTGGTCACTCCAACACATTGACAAAACAATAATTGGTCATTTACACACGTTTCCATGTTTTGTCTCTTATCAGCATTGACTATGTGATCAAATGGCTGCTGAAAAATTATTCCGTGGTCTCTATTGTCGAGGATCGCAGATTGCGGGTGCCATATGAAGAAAATTCTTTCAGACAACAACTTCAATATGACTAACTTCTCCTTTTCGTCAAATGCACACAGTTCATCTGCTCAAATAGTCATAACTCCACATTATGCTAAGACGTGACCTAGACCAGAGGGCTTTTTATTTGGGTAAGGCAATATACTGGGAGTATGTTTCAATCTGTCAAATTTGGACTAAAATTGATTGATTTTGTTAACAGAAGGGTTTCTGATTAACGAAAGAATTCATCAAAGATCCCTTGGGGGTCAATTCAATCATTATTTACTAGAAAAACTCTTTCATGTTAAATCTGGACCGATCCGGAGCCTATTACCATGAAAAACTACATCTGATATATGGTTGCCTTAGGATAAGTGAATTTTGTTTGACGTGAAAAATTTGTCTATCTGAACAACTTTAAGGAGGTATAACGTATGATATGAAACCTAGACAATGAATGCTTTATAGTCCTCTTCTAGAAGTACTTATTCACACTAACTGCAGACTATTCTCTGCGACTAGGCATATGAAAGGAACTGCTGTACCAAAGCATGCAATATTAGTATAACATATGTTAAGATCATCTCAAAGGACTGGGCCAGTTACAACCTTCTTAATAAACGTCAGATATATCATAATTAACGTGATGGATAACTCTTCAAGGGCCTATCAAATCTGCATCTTGTGTTTCAAATGCCGTATGTTCACAGCTGTCAAAAGTTTTGGCCCTACTCAAAGTTTCGTTCTCATTTCCGTTTGAGTATATTTTTCCGTACTTCATCCATTTTTCTTGCCTATTTAAAGTCTTCGGTCTCCTATTTCGTACTTGACACTGAAATTAAGATTAACGGTTCTACGTAAAATGATTTATTGTAGGATTCATTGCAGCACCCTCGTTCTCTGGTTTATTTGGAGAAATTACCGGTATTAATTTGTACCATCAAACTTCGGTCATAAAGCGGAAATTAAGTAAAAAGTAGATCATCTAAAATCAGCGTTAATGCATCATGATATACCTCTTAATTTTTATGGCAGTTTTCTATTTTCAATTATATTTAGGACAGGCGCATAAGTTCTCCGGAAATAGCGGAATTTCATTTAAATGTAAAAGAGTGCTACCAAAAGATACATAATGAACATTTACTCTGCTAAAGTTATTCCATAAGCATTAAATTAAGTCATTTAGACTTTCTTTTATCAATAATTTTAATAAATCCACCCGTTTAAAAGCGCGAATATTCATTAAATAGTTTCTAAAAAACTAACTCTGTCTGCTTTAACATTTTTAAAGTTATAGCATTAGACTTTTAAAGACACTGTTAACTTCTCAACCAAGTCGTTATGAAAAAGGGTTCATTTTTTACAGGCAGAAGTGGCACAAGGCGCTAAGTTTTTAGAACGAAAATTGCTTTTCACTTAATATTGTAAGCCATAAAAACATAACTGGGGGAATATTTTAAGTTAATTTTTCTCGGTATATTAAAACACACTGATTCAATTTACCGATATTTACAACGCTATCAAGGGATCCCCCACGAGCTTGGATATTATGGAAGGTGCGAACTTGCTAACGAGTGCATATCCAGCAAGCGCGAACGTAAGTGCAGAGACCACTGAACATCCGATATTCGCGTAGAGTAACATTAAATATACTCACAATTACTAAGCGCCTTCAGCAAAATTTTCTCCACACCCGATCTCTTGTGTTTTCCCTACTTTAGACGTAGCCTGGGTAATATTGGGGTAATTTATACTAGAGCACTCTGCTAGAGATTTAATGTGCTTTGCAGCAGCTGGTTAGACCTTTAAGAGGATTAATAAGGTTTAGTATAGGGTCTATTTGTGCAGTATTCGCAACAAGATAAAGTGCTTAATTGTAGCCTTGTTGCAATGTAAGAGTTACTTCTTAACAGTTGACTTGCATGTAATAAAATGTCGTTTCAAATAGCTCGAATGTGATTTTTATGACTATTTTTCAATATGTTGTGAGTTCAGTGGGCGGTTATTCCAAGATTCGTAAGGCCAATAGTTATATATCGATCTAAATTTCTTAAATTCTGACAGTTTAAAGATTAGAGGAAGGAAAACCGATTGAATGAGACATCAGAACACACTAAGAAGGATGCGCGATGCCACTAAAACTGACCTAGTATAATAATTCTCATTGTGCAAAATTTGCAAACTAATTGATATTTATTTAGTTACTTTGATTAAAATGTCATATCATATGAGTAGCACGATGTATAACATTAAAAATCACTTTAAGGAGGAGGGAAGTTTTATAAGTCTCTCCTTTGAAAGTGTAATGAACTGCTCTTTCCTGTGGGATAACGTAAGCAACTCTTAAATTCCTTAAGAACTTGGACTATTTACAAATGTAACCCGATAGCATCACAATACAAAACGGCCCAAACTATCATGTTGAAACAAGACGCACATTTTGGAATCAATAGGAGGATTTATGTTATGCGCCATTTACAACCGTAATGAAAATAAATTCTTTAGAATAAAGGGGAACTAAAGGACGTGGAATTCAAAAGATGGAATATAAGGAATACGACGTGTAAGAATCAATTTTAGGGAACATATAATTTTTTTGACATGTAGCAGAAATTAACTATACCAACTTATTTTAAGTTTAAATTAATACATCTGTTTCCTACAGACTTTTAGGAATTGAAATAGTTAAAAGAATTCCTCCGACTTTAGTAAAGTCGTAGGGTACCGAATGAAAATTACACCAGGGTAAATGTTTGAAATTTGTTTATATTATTGATTCTCTGGAATTTTGGAAACCAATCCAAATTTATCTTATCAGGAGCAAGTATAAGCCCACTCGATCAAGCCTTAATCACTGGACACTGACACCAATTCACTCTTTGGTGTTCGAAGTTGTAATACAATGTAAGTTGAGAGTTCCAGCTTTTGTGACCTAGTTTTGACATTCACATGTCACTGATTAATGACTATCCCCCACACCTATCAATAAGATATATCTTATTTGTCTAATGATGGAATCTAACAAGCATGGTCAAACTCAAATTTCATAACCTTAAATGAAAGTGCTATTGATTAATTAATTAATAACCTGATAAAATTCTGGTCTTATCAATGAGGCCTAACTCTGAATAAGTTTGCGAAATAGTTTGCTTAATGTTTTACCCGTTATTATCTGTAAGTTGCTATTATTAATCAATAAAATACGCATAAATATTTTCATGTCCATTTCACATTGTGTGGCATCATGCGGTAAGTAATTTTTCTCAATCAACGAAAATCTCGACTGCGTTAAGTATTTATCAGTAAATGTCCACTCTTGCATTAATCCCGCTTGGTTACCAAGACATTTCTCATAAATATCCTTCTGTTGTTTTTAATGGTTATTATTGTTGCTATAATGGAACAGTAAATTAGGTCAAATACTATAAGGCAATGTAAAAAACTGTTATTAAATGAAACTAGTGATTATGGTATGATTTGACGTAACTTTTGTTGTTAAATATCCGTATATCTAAAAGCATATATGATGGAAATAGAGTAATAACATAAAAAAACCTGAAGCGATCAGTAAGCACTCTCCTAATCAAATCCGTTTGTTATTCATTCAAAATTCTGCAAAGATTTCAACCTAACTTCAGGTCATAAAATATGGAAATTAAAAAAATAACGCAATCGCGGATGAACAGTACGACTCTACTGATAAATAATCCTATACTACATTATATGGCCGGCAGATATTCACAAAATGACAGATATCAACCATGAATAAAAGCAGACTTTTGGGACTTCTGTATATTTAAACAGAATATCCAAACAAAATTAATTTTTTAGGATAGACAAAGCCAAGACTTCGCCATAGTGTTTTCATATTAATAATAAACACCAAATACTTGTGTTTTAACTATCTATGTAGCTAACGTATTTTTGAATAATTAGATGAAACTTCAGTTGTTATTCGCGCATTTAGTGTATCTTATTATTTACGTTGGTTAATAACGCATATTTTTGCTGAGTCCTATAAAAAGGCAAAATAAGTCGAAATCAAATAAAACTACTTTAGTTATTACTGTTAATGAAAACTGTACGTATATTTTATGCATTCATCTTATCATTACTCTTTGATAAAATATAAGTGTTTATTTTCCTAAAATCAAAAATCCTTTCTAATCTGCCTGTTTATTTTGAGATGCTTCAAAAACCTTTTTACTCATTAAAACCATTACTTGGATAATGATTTCTTCCCTGTAAAATTGCTTCCGTTATATTTAGTTATGACATTATCTGAGAATGTCCAAGTTTGTGTTAGATGTCGCCGATTGACTAAAATCGAGAAACAAAACGCTTGTTCAGTAATTGTTGAAGTCGATGAAGTATCAGCTACAGTAAACATTAAACAATCAAATGGTGGTAGTGATGTCCCACCCAAGTCCTTCGTATTTGATTTTGCCCTCAGTTTCGAGAGCAAACAGTTATATATTTATGATCGAACCCCTAGACCAATTGTTAATCGAATCTTCAAGGGGTATAATAGCAAATTTGGATGATTTTGTTTATATAATTATTCAGCAACCATCTTTGCTTATGGTCAAACAGGAACTGGAAAAACCTTTACTATGGATGGTGATCGATCGGTGCCAGAATGGCGGGGAATTATTCCCAATTCATTTGCTCATATCTTCGAGAACATTGCCAAGGCTGACCATAAGTTCGCTTTTTTGGTTCATGTTTCCTATCTTGAAGTTTACAATGAAGAAGTCAGAGATTTACTAACTGAAGATAAGAAGACTAAACTTGAGTATAGAGAAAGACCCGACCACGGTGTCTATGTTGATGACCTCACAGATATAATAGTTCACTCGCCGGAAGAAATGGAGGAAATTCTAAATTTAGGCAGCCGTAATCGTAAGGATGTATAAATTACATTTTATTGTGGGTGCTAAGTTTGGCAACTTTCTCTAAGTTCATTGTTATGAATCATGTATTCCTGAATGTATACCAAATGTCCACAGAATTTTTTATTAGGTTTACTTAATTCAATTGAGTAGTATATAAATAAAGCTTTAATTTAGGGATGCTAATTAAAATTTCAATTTGCCTAGCCTATGACACAAATTGTTGGATATACTATTTGCATCTCGTTTTGCTAGCAAAGCATCTATACTTGCCTTTCTCCAAACAGATTAGATTTTACCTGATTCCCAAAAGTAAAATGTTTTGAAATAAACGAATCACTTTAGATTTACATCTAACCCCTTTAGAAGAAGCTTCGTTTATTATTTTTATTTGATGCAAAAATGCCACCAAGACCATTCAATTGAAATTTAGGAGTTTTATCAAGTTGTATTTGTTATTTCAGTAACTGCATTTATTCAAATGTGATATAAGTCGATTTAGCTTAATAAATTTATCACGTATTCATGCCGTTAATATTATTCCCGGTGACTGTTTTCTACGGAGCGGTGGAACAGTTTGATTATATCTTAAATATCTTACCCCACCTTGAATGAATACCAGTGAACTCTATCAAATTAGAAGAACCTTATTTACCAGAGGAGACGGATTTATCATTACGAACCTCTCAGTTCAGCCTATTGTGAAATAAGCTCTGATACAAAGAACACTGAGAATGTTTTCTTGTAACCTGGTGAGCTAGTGGGACAGTGATTAAATTGAATGCCTTCAAAGTCAAAAGTCAAGAGTTCAATGCTCATCGGTTCATACCTATCGAGTGGTTGAGGGGGCTGGGAGAAAATGGGATATCCACTAGAGTAGCTCAATGATGTTGCCTCCGAATCCAAGGTGAGTGTTGAAAACGCTTTCTCAAATAGACTCGGGAATTATCATTTACCGAAAACCTTGTGCTCCGATGGCAGAGTGCTTGACTAATAATTGAGGCAACAGGTCAAAGTTTCTCATCAGAGAGGCTCTATGATGCTAACCCTATATTCAACTGATTCGATGGAAAGTGGTTTCTCAAGTGAGCTAAGGTTTATATAAGAATCTTAGGATTAGACACAGAAATTCAAACTTGAAACTTTAAGCATATTTACCTTAAATGAAACACTAACAGTAAAATTACTTTAGAAGGTGTAAACTATTTGGTGTCCTAACTATATTCTTTACTTTTAATTCAGACTCATCAATCATTTCTAATTTTTAAATGCTTCCCACCTTCTATGAGTAATAAAAACATCATTTTAATAGCTTAATGCTGCTCACTGTCCAAATAAACATTTATTAAATCTTTTAAATTCAATGATAAGTTCACTTCTCATTGAGTATGGTAAAGCCGTCTGATACTGCTGCATCCTGGAATAGCCTAAATGGATAAAATTATGGGCGATTAGGTAGCCAGATTTTATAAATTTCACATTTTCGGTTGTACTCCTAGTTGATCGTATGTAGATCTGAGGAGTTCAACATTCTTCTAATAAATAAATAAATTCTTCTAAATAAATTAACCAGAACAGCAGTTTACAATGAATTGTCAAAAGAGATTTAGAGATATACCTCACTTTATTCAGGATGCGGTCATTATTATTTTCTTAATGATTTTGCTCAATGTTAATAATTATAGCCTACATTTATAACGTATTCTTTAATATTTAAGTCAAAGGAAGATATGCATGATTATATCAATAAAATTTGTCTTAATTAAAGAAATATATAAGGCATGTATTATTTCCGCCGCTTTGGAACTATGTAGAAATCTTATTATCAAATGCAAAGTTTTGAGTATTTCACTTAATAAGCGGAGGAAAAACTGGGGTGGAAAAAATTAGTGTTGACATCCTTGTTACTGACATCTTTCAGGCTTGAAATATTCGAGAGTTCAAAGCGTATCATTAATGAAAGTGTCGCCAACACTTGATCTGAATAGAGTAAAGGCATCAAAGAGTTGCCCTAGTGAGATACCTGCATGCCGATCAGAATTAACTAGCATAATTTACGATCAAAATCAGTGGAAATTCTTCAGTGAGCTCTAATCTCATGATCTTCGACAAGACAGCTTTGTACGCTGATCTGAGAATCATCGAATTTAATATTTTTCTATTATTAACAGTACTACTAGAAAAACAAAGTTTTAAATCTCTGAAGATCATGTTAGCACGAGAAATATACCAAATGGGAGGTGAAAGATATATAATCCGGTAGAAACTGAAGATTAAAATATGGACCTTAAATCCAAAATTTAAATGTTCGATTTTATCTACATTTTATTTCTAGTGCGTTCCGAAATTTAAAATTTTAGAATAGGTCTGCCATGGCGTATCATTACCGCTTTCTACTGTTAACCGAAATGCTTAATCTGTTAACCGTATAATATGTAACCGCTAAAATTCCATCAGATAGTCACTAAATTGCTAGTTCTATGCACTAAAAGGTAGGGAAGAAAGTGAGTATATCTTACTAGGTTTATAAAGAAAAGAAGGGTCTGTTTCATATAGTCCTAATAGAAACCCTGTAAGTAGAAGGGAAAATTTTCAGGACAAATATTGTATCATTTGAAGTTGAATACAAAAGATCATCAAGTCGACAGAGCACAGAGCTTTCCTTATGATGGATTTTGATCCGGATCGGTTGATTAATATCTTAGACTGAGATGCCCATGGTATTCACCACTTCTCATTGTCACGAGCCGTTAGTTGATACTGGTTAAAATACTTTTGCATAAAAGAGTTCACTATTTATTATCGTCGTATTTGTTTAATCTCATTTTCTGAATAAAATAAAAAAAATATATAGATATAAAATTAATCAATTTAATATAAGTTTTCTTATAGAAAACAGTTAAATAAATTTTGATTTTCTTGCAGTTTTTGTTTTGTATTTAGGTTCGACAGCGTCCACCAACACGAATGACCACAGCTCCCGATCACATGCAATTTTTTCTATAATGGTCGAGTGTTTAGAATTCCTTGGGGATGGGACGGTGGAAAATCGCGTTGTGAGCCAGGGTAAATTGCATCTCGTGGATTTAGCTATAAGTCGATCCCCTCTTCTTACTCCCTTCATTCTTAATCATAATTTTTCTTATTTTCCTCCCCTCTTTCCGTCTGGAGCATAACCTATTCATCTTTTGGTCTGATCTTCTCTAATTAAAGAAATGTTTTTTTTCTCACGGATTATTCTTTAATCAGCAGTTTCAATTTATATGAAAAATGTATATGTTCAACTGTATATATCTCCTGATTTAAAATAATTTTACCGAACGCGCACGCAAAACTTCGTACCGATAGTTAATGAACTTTGATAACTACAAGTTGAGCCTAAGTTTTGTATTGATTCTATTAATCAATTTGATTATAAATAAAGTGTATTGACGTTTCGGTGTGTGTTTTATCATAATTTGAAAGATTTCCTCAAATAATTCGCAAAAGTATCTTGCGTACAACATATTAATTTAGATCGTTTTCTTTGCAAGATTATTTTTAATTTCTCACGTTTGCCAAAATCGTGTTCAATCGCCAGATTTTACCCTCACATGGTGAAATCGCAGTTGGAGAATAGCGATTTTCTCGTCTCTTTTGATTTTTTGTCCGCATTAATTCTTCACACGCGTAGTGCAAACGCTCGATTCTTTCATTCTCTGTTTCGTTCTTCGCTTAATTGCCTCGTTTTCCCCTAGATTCCCTCTATAACCCTCCCGAATTATAATTGTTGCGATTTAGTACATTGTTGATCACTCTCGATGTTGCATTATTGATAAGAAAATTATGGTTGTGTGTTGTTAGCGATAGGTGTAAGTTCTAGAGACTTACCTTATTGAGATGACTTGAAGTATCTTGTTACGAGGACACCTGACCGAATATTTTCTTTGAACTCGGGAGAAACTTGCAATCTTTGGATTACCGATTTTCACGCTCACACCTGGATAGGTTAGACCACCTGTGGAGAAGCCACCACTGCAATTATTGGCTAGCCAAGCAGTCAGTTATTTATAAACTATTCAAGCTTATATACGCAAATTTATTTTAATAATAAAAACTCTCGTTTTATCTATGCCTTCTCTCCTGCTCTTCTTCGAATCTCAGTAACTGTAGCTTCAATAATGGGTAACTGAGACGTTATAAAACTTGCATAACTGAAACAGATTATCCCTTTATTATTGATTACTATTTATCATCTTGGTTAGATCAGTCTATTGTATCTGTATTAAAAGGTATCAAAATTGTGCGCTATATAAACAAATAATTCCAATATAATTGCGATTTCTGCTTATGCTATTTCCTAGTGTTAACATGCATTTGACGAAATTCATCGGTGAAAGCGTGCTATTATTTTCCATTTTATGGAAATTTCTACTGTGTCGGTCCCACAGTTGAACGAGCAAGAAATTTCTATTTAAAGTGTACAATGTATGAAGAAGGAAGAATATTATTATTTTCCTGTTTTCTAAGGCCTTTCATAATTTATGATAAAATAATGAATATTTATCGTTTTATGATAATATTTAGTGATTATGAGTAAATAGCCATCAGTAACTATGTAAATAACTATCATTTGACGTGAAGGCTAGTTTTTAAGTGTAAAGCTGGCAAACATGCAAGTGTGGTAGTTCAAAACCACTTGCGGCATGCATAAAACAGAGACCAGAAGTCATTTAGACTTTTCTCAGAAGAAAGGCTAGCGGCCGTTAAGTTAACAAAGTTTCTTCTGAGATCCGATATTAAATTATGACCATTACACAATGGTACCATGCGTGTTTGATAAAAAAGGACCTAAGACTCTATTAACGGCTGGCTGATCTCGGGATTATGTACTCATTGAGCCATGATATATGAAGAACTAGCCCATTGGATTCTTCTGAAAAATTCTACAGTCAAGTTTCAGCAAAGAAAATCTCGTTTTGAGGCTACTGTTAAAAGTTTTCCTAGTACTCTAAAGTACACGAAAAGTTTTTGAGTCATTAGATATGAAAGAGAACTATAAGGAAAGCTTAACCCAGTCATGGCTTAAGAAGGTCGAATTTTTTATGTTTTATCGCTAAAACTGCCAAAAATGTCGAATCCGGCCTCTAACGACCCAGTCCAACATCGAGGAGGGAGGGCGAAAATAGTGAATTATGGAGCCGAAAAGAAAGTAATGCTCTTGCATTATCTACGCGACCATTGCTATTAAGGTGGATTTATCAACAAGGACCAAAAGCACACGATTTCCAATTACTTTACACCTTAATTAAATAACAGCATATATTGTTCTGAGTTAAAAACTAGAATCCTGAATTCCATGGGCTAAATTGCTCTTTCCTTCCCCTAGACAATTGCCTCGAGGCTGTGACTATGCATCTTCTTGATCATACAATCTTTTATAGAAAAAGGGAATATGTAATTATTGGTTCTGGATTTGAGAAGTCAGTGGAGAGAGCGGTGCAAGCATGTATTTACTCGAGCAAATGGTACGAAAAGTAGTCGAGAAAGTGATATTAAAAGGTTGCTGAAAGGTGAGTGAAGCAAAGGTAATGTTTCACTAAAGACCAAATAGTTGGAGCCTTACTAGTAACCGCAGGTAGATAAAAGCTTTTAAGCTGAATATTCTAAGTAAGCAAAGCAGGAGGTCATTCGATTACGATTAACAAAACTTGGGACAGAGAGACATTTGACCTTTGAATTGCAATGACTTTCCTCGCGTAAAATAATTTTAAAATTTATCAAAGGGTAGGCTATCTGTAGCTTATTTATTATTAAAATAAACCCTCATACATAAACAAACAAATTTTAATCACGTCAATAGTAAATGTTTAAAGAATTTAAAATTAAATTTTAATTTTAATTAATTAACACTTTTTAGTTGTGTTACATATAAGAAAATAATATTTTTTTCCAAAATAATTCTTACATGTAAGATTATTTTTCACTTTTTGATTCTTACTTCTTTTAATTCTCTTTTATTCGAACGAATTTATTTACATTACGGTTGTAAATGACGCATAATATAAACGGACCTATTGATACGAAAGTGTGCGTCTTGTGTTGATATAGTGCTTTGGGTTGTTTCGTATTGTTGTGTTGTCAGGTCGCGTTTGTAAGTAGTGCAGTGTCCTAGGAAATCTAAGAGTCGGTTACGGTATCCTATAGAGAGGGGCAGATTACAACAAGTTGTCTCACCTCTGCTGTTAAAATTTTAAAGTACTAAATACCATATAAAGTGATGTTATGTTCTCAACTGTTGGAAAAAATGAATCGAAGTGCCAAGGCGGATATAATTAAAACCGGTTGATAAGCCTTGGACACCATACTTGGCTGCATTTCAGGGGACGAATCATAAGCTTTGAAAGTTTGAAGGTAAGTTGCCCATTTAGTAAGTTTCATTAGTAACTGAATTCAAAAATTCTAATGAAGTAAGACTTTTTAATACTTACTCATTGCCCTCAACATCTCTTTATCCTCTTCCCTTTATCATTTGTTTAACTTTCTGTTAACCAATTTCAGTCACTTTCACTTTAAAAATTGTACTGTAGGCATTAATAAAAAAGAGCAAATAGTCAGGTTTTCTTAATATTTGGCCTTACTGAAGATTTTATTTTTAAATAAAGAACAGGTAAGTTATCTCACATAAGGCAAGGAATAATATTTCTATCACTTGAAAAATGTATTCCAAATTTAGGGGAAACCGACATCCAAATTGTTTTCTTTCACTTCTCCAAGGTGTATTTTTCGGCGTTAACCATGTTCCTTGATTCTCATTTGAATTCTCGCCAATTAAATGTTTTTCATTTACTCTAAGTACATTTCGTTTGGCTTCAACTGTTTTGCTCTTTCTTACATTAGGGCTCGGAGAGACAAGCAAAAACGCGAACCGAGGGCCAGCCCTTGCGAGAATCAAGCAAAATTAATCTCTCCCTTTCAACTCTCGGGAATGTTATCTTCGCCCTGGCTAATGGCAAATCCACTCACATGCCCTACCGAAATTCCATACTCACTCGCCTCCTGCAGGACTCACTCGGTGGCAACTCGAAAACTGTCATGGTTAGTTTGCTGCTGTTTAATTTTTCTATTTATACTAAACCCGCTATTACAGAGTTTTTGAGAATTAGCTCCCTATTTTTAGAATCAAAATATAATTGTTGATGACATTTTTTCTAAAAAAAGCATGATATAAACACAAATAACGTCAAATTTTATCTGAAATTTTGTCTATGCATAGATATACGTCTTTTATCCTTTCACTTCCTGAGCTCATTTTGGAAAGTGCTAAGCACACTTGGCTTATTTATAGGGAAGGTATTGTGTAGTCAGATTATGATAACTTGCTTTTTATCACGTCTCCGGATAACCAGAACTAACCAATTCGTTTGGGAATCGCACGAACATCAATCTCATGACCTCTGCCTTAGCGGATGTGTACGTTAACCACTGCACCACAGAAGCATTTCAAGTTTCTAGAACCGATATCAACTCTCGTAGTTTAGCCTTACATGATCCTAAGGGACAGTCCTTGACCACTTCTAAGATGAGCGAGAAGGAACACAGAGACGTCCTTCTTTTGGTTATCCTATGCATGAGACACTCTGTCAATGTTAAATCCATTTTTATCTGATTGCATAAGGAACATAGAAAATTAATACTTTCTCGATATTTTTTGAATATTTTTGTTAGCTAAAATGATTTTGGGCAAATAGTCAACCCTGTTATTAATTTGTTGGTCAAAGCAAAAGCGCGTAAAGTGTGAACTTCAAATATTAAAATGGTAATTTTATCCGAAAGCAATAGGAGGTAATCAAGTTAAGAAATTTTAATTGCATATGTTGATTTATTGAAAAGATATGTTTCATTAGCATTTTATTTAGTTCCATCTTATTTTATTCAGTCGTTATTTATAAAGATATTTTGATATTAGTATTTTATTATTAATTTAATAGATTTACTTAAATTTTATTAGACAAGATGCTACGTATGTTAGTTGTAAATAGAAAATTGTAGTAAATTCGCAAAATAAAACTTTCCTAGTTTGGAGGAAATTAACTGACACCCTCGTGCGATATACTGTCTGCGTTGCTTAATGTCCATCGATGAACATCAATCTCGTGACTCCTGATTTGACCGACGTGTATGCCGACAACTACATCACTCCAACTGGAAATTGGACATATTCAATATACTGTTCTTATACTCGTCCTAATATGTTATTTAAACCTGCTTGTTCAAAAACCGCTACCTCAAATTAAAATTTACACAGGTGGATTTTAAATCTATGTCTAAAATCTATCCACATGAAATTTGCCATAAATTTAAACATTCAAATATTTTAGTATTGTTAAACAATGAGATATTCGATTGATATTTTTCAGTGAAATAAGTCCTAATTCTCTTGTTTTTATGGAAGGAACTAAGCATCGTTAAGAAATAGTTGTCAAATTAAATAGCTATGCTTTGTTATTCAATTTTTGCTAGTTTTGACAGTTCTCCCTAAATACGATTTGCCTTTTTCAAATAGCTAATATCAGTCCGGCGGATTATAACTATGAAGAATCTCTCAATACTCTCTGTTATGCAAGCCGGGCAAAGCTGATTAAAAATATGTCTAAAACCAACGAGGACCCTAAAGACGCTCTCATTCGTCAATTTTAAAAGGAGATTGTGGAACTACGAGTGCAATTATCTGATGGTAGGTTTTTGTTATGGTTACACCCATTTGCTCTCCATTTTAAACAACAAATGGGCTATTTTAAGACCAAATAAACGATATCCTATCCAGCACACTACTACATCGTTAAATCTCATAATTTTGCCTTTAATGTCATCTTGAATGGTCCAATTGTTTGTGAAATTTTCGTGACTTTAAGTACTTCTGAGGATAATAAAATTAATCAATTCTCTATGTGAATAAAAGTAGTTTCTAAATCCTTCGGTTAAATCCATCATAATAGGGTGAGCACTGATAACATGCGTTCTTGATTCTTGTTTACAATAGAGTGTGGTTACAAAACCCACTCCTTATTCATTAATAAACAAATTAGGTCGTCCAAGCTACAGTCAGTACGATATACACATTAATTTGGAAGTTGCGAGTTAAGATATTAAACGAATTCTGCAGAACTCTAACCTTAATCACTTCCCTCCTGCAGTCCATAAAGTCTTCTATGTGTATAACAGAAGCTGCTCTTCTTACACGGTGCTAAATTAATGTCAACATTATTGTTGCTGGCGAGTCTAGAAAATCAATCAATCAATCAATCAACTTTTATCCATTTGATACCACTTGTGGTTGATACTTTGGCAACCAGCAATTTCGAAACAAGGAGTAATTCTATTAGACTCGTTTATTTCTATTTGTTTATCTTATTCAGATGGATTCCAGGATGCAGGGTTTGGAAAATTGTGGACTTGAATTAAAATTAATGCCAGAATTTTGGAAATATGTTGGTTGAACTTAAGTAACATTGAACCTAATTAGGGTATATGTCGAAACAGCAAATTAATATTGGTGCACTTAGAGATAATTGGATTTGTATATCGTTGATCCAGCATTAAAATCTCTACAAAAAATTAAAAACAACGATTTGGTACAAAGGCTCACAAAGCAGGTCACGAAAAAAATTGACCTTTATCAGGTCGCTTATGATAAACTCAATCTTTTCCGATAGCAAGATATAAATTTCACAGGTCACGACAACTTGTTCAGATGTCTTGAATTAATATATTTTAATCATCCTATAGTTTGTAATCCTTCACCTGGTAGATAAGACAAAATAATAGCATTACTTCAAGAAAGGTTTGCATAAGTAACTAGAAAAAATCAAGAGTAGGAGTTTAAAATCGTGATCTAGCGTATTGATTAAATCATCAAATACCGATATGAGAGATTGATCACTCTCGTTATTTACTTGGTAGACTTAACTTAGGGTTCGTTTAGAACCAGAGATTATTGCATAACTTTAGTTGCAGTTTCTGCTTTTTGCCTCAAAGATCTCATTGATTTTAGATATTTGATTTTCTCCCGTCCTGTGAGAGCTCAATTTTGAATCCAATTAGATAGGAGTTGTAACAGTTATCAGTTTTCGAGAGAGTTGGCTTGTATCTGTTTTACTTTATCAATCCTAATCTTTAACAACCGGTCCAAACATAACCGATTGCAAAAGAAATCTTGTTCACGAAATCGCATTAGTTTGAAAGATTAGGTGGCGTCACTCACAATTCCAGAGTTCCACAGATAATAGTATAATCTAAAATATCGACAAATTCAAATAAGCCTTACTCCATTAATAGATTAAGTTATTAAAAATATTATTTTTCAAGTTCGGGTAAATGTGGGACTTGTTGTTGAAGCAGTTAAAAACAAGCATATTATATGCAAAAAAATAGTTTTAAGAATAAAAAAGCATTTAAAAGTAAGAGGATTTTCATTAGTTAAAAGTACCATTAATTTTCCCACTTCCTGGGGTTTTAAACCCCTTATTTCATGCTTTATAGGCGATATATTCATCGAACTGGAGGACATAAAGCTGACCGATAAATTTCCAGAGGCACATATGAAAATGACTAAGGGAAATAAATCAACCGAGGATAAAGTATCGGATACTGAAAAAGAGATTAATGACGATCGGGAACAACTGAAAAACAAAAAGACTTTGAGATTGAAAAGAGAGACGAAATTAAGGAAACAAATTTTTTCAAAACCAGAAGTTAGATGTTTATGAGAATCTGATGGGTAAATTATGATTTCAAACAGCCACAGAGCATCAATGATTAATGTTAAGATAAAAATCAACACGATGACAAAGTAGTAACGTTCTAGTTTAATAATCAAATAATTTAATAATTAAACACCTTCATAAAGGAAAAATGACAAAAACACGCGTAAAATGAAATCCTACTGCTTGATGATCTTCGTACTGATCGAAGTAAATAAATATATAAAGGGATCTTATCATTTTCCTCCAGCGATTGGTTCTCAGACGATATTTTGCGACGATAGCTTTGCATGTTCCTGAGCAATCTTTTTAGGGAGTCAACTCAGCCTGTATGTTGGTCTAGCCATTAGATTTTGTGCATTTGCCGTTAAATTGGTGTCGATGTAGAATGGAAGACAGGTATGCTGTTTATTGGGATACAGAACGGTTTCCGGAAATTTAGTTGTATTTATAATTATAACATTATCTTTCTGTTGATTTTTTTTAAAAATAGAGCTATGATTCGAAAAATGGGTATATAAAACGTTAAAATGTTTTTAAAATGAAATTATCAACCTTCTCAAGATTTTCGGTAAATGTAATTGTCTGTCTTATAAGAAAAAAAAGACGGCAATTTATTCGCTATGCCATTTTTTACTATCCTTCTAGAAAGAGATGTCTGAATTGTGTAGTATTTTATAAAAAGCTCTAATCCATTGCGTTACAAGTTCTTAGTAATATCTACAGTACATTTCGAATTTTATTACAAAATTAAACTCATTCCTATATTACCAGCAATTTTTATCATATTTTTATCTGTATATTTGAAAATGCATTTGACTACGCTGATGATCAGCATTTTATTAAAACTCAGACAGCTGGATGTTATCTCGTTTTTCACAGCTAAAAAACTCGCGCCTTTTAGTTTTTTTAAATACCCACATCGAAAGTCTGGCTCTGCCATCGTAAAGATATTTGAAGTCCCCTCTCAACGCCAGTACTCACTGCTCGTCTTTATAGCACCTATAAAGTTCGTATGCATACAAATTTAGTGAGAGAGGAGGAGGGAAGTGCAGTAGTAGCAGAAGGTACGCGTTGCCGAAGTGCCAGTATTATCATAAAAGTTATTGGATTGTGGCTTCACTGGATGAGTGCCTTTAATGCTTCTGCCGTCTTCCAATTTCATATATAAATTACGATCCTTACCAGTATTGTTTAGCAACTGACTTTCCAGATTTTAAGTTAATGGAAGACATAAATCACACAGTTTAGACTATTTTTTAAAAACATCAAATAAGAATCTCAAGCCCATTTTGGAAAATGTTTACATTAATCGAATTAAGTAGCAGAAATGTGTCCTGGATCCCCACTTATGAAAAATTGCATTCTACTGCCTCTCTAGTTTATCAGAATTAACCAGTCTGGTTGGCAATCCACATAATTGAGAATTGATCTCGCAATCCGTAACTTGTCAGATGTGCTTGTTGACCAATAGGCCACTGGCGCAAGTGTTTTTAATTTCGCTCTTTTACTACATTGGCTAAACTTCATTCAAAGTATATCTTGTTGCTTCTGTTTTAAGAAATGTGGATTTAATGCACTACCGGTAGAAAGGTAACAAATACTTCATTATAAGTTTCTTTAAACAATTTTATAACTTACTTTTAAGGCCTTGTGAAGAATTCAAGTACACTGCATAATTAAAACATACTAATTTTAATCAGCTTCAAGTGCTGGAATCGATTGGAATCCAAGTACTGGCAAAGCAGTCCCCTTCATACGAAAACCGGAAATGTATTTGTAACAAGATGAAAATCTGTTCGTTTCTTAATCAGCCAGTTAACGTTGACAATTTCTCCCTCTGTTGAATAGATAATTTATTAATTATAGGAATGAAAAACAATTTCTATAACGAAATATGATAGAGAAATTGTAAATTGTAATCACAATCACGATTACTTTAACTTTGAGCTTACTTTCTCACGTTGTAGTTATACCAGTCTCCCTTATATTTAAGTAAATTTTCTTTTCTGCAGCGTTCTAATTTAGGAATTGTATTTTCAATAATCTTTTGCGCAAGATCTGCAGTTAGCACGCACAAATTCTAGATACACAATAAAAAAGTCTATAAAAGATTATAGTTACTAACTCACAATGATACACAGTTCTCAAACTATTTTACATTCTGTTATTCATGAAAATCTTTGGGTGTTGTGTCCCGAACCAACTGGTTCTGATCGAAATGTCCCGCTGTAACAATTTCGCCTAGGTTCCCCATGATGTGTCCTTAATCAGTTCTCGCATTTGCTGTTCTTACCTAGACCCACCTAAATGTATCCAGTGGCTGTGTAAAGCCCTGTTGAGTCATGTTTGCGTGTAATTCATAAATCATAATTAAAACTAATTTCTTACTTTGCACTTCATTGACTTTCTACTCTCAACTAATTCCAGACCTATACATACTCTACGGCGTCCAGGAGACATAACAGTAGGCCTTTAAGGTCTAATATTATGGCATTCATTTAATGGGATGACAATAATATTTCCCTATCCTATTTAGGAAAGCATTATCCAGCACTCATCTTGAATTAGGAGATGACATCGTTGAGCTTCCGCGGTGAGAAAAGCGATCTCTGTCTTTATTTAGTAACTAATGCGGTTGGTCATTCAGTGTCAATGGTCATCAAATCCACGATCTCTGGTTTTGCCAACGAGCACGTGAACAATTGTGTCACCAGCGCGCTTAATTAAGTGAGTGGCCGACACAATTAGCTATCTTTTTTTAAGAATAGATATGCGAATTTCGTGACGTCTTCGAAATTGAAATTTCTGAATGTGAGAAGTCGAAATTTGCCTTTTTGAAGTACCTGTTAAGTGTTACGTTAGTCAATCCCCCCCACTTAGTCATTTCCTCTCCATCGTCGCAATGTAGAAATTAGATTCCAAGCAATCTTAGAACCTTTTTTTAATAGCGTGATGCCGGATATAAAAACTAAACAACTCAATGTACTTTCATAATTAATTGGAAGTTTTATGGATTTGATGGCCTTCTTCGATAAGCGCATGGACAGAAATAAAGTACATATATTCTTGTGAAATCGCCTGCTAAAATAACCAATTTAATAACACAGATGGTATCAGACTTTTTATTGCCCTCCCGTCTCCATTTACGTAATTATCTACTTTTACTTCCTTCGGCAAATGAGATTTTTAGAGGTAAAATTGGGAAATCATACATTTTCTATGTTACATTTCCATTACGTTATCCCCATTCTCGTTGAGAGGTGCCCTCCATATCTGATTAGAAAATGGTATTATATCACTTCTCATTTGACGATTTTTACCGCATAACGTTTGTAATTTCCAAATGAGCAACGATGAAATCGAAAGAGCGAACTGTGGTGGGTAAATGAACTCGTTAAAAGTTATCAAACGGAAATAGCAAATGCCCAACAGACAGAAATGAATAATTATATTATTTATCAAGTCATATATACGTTCAGTTTCATTCGAATTCCTTTACATTAACATTAGCACTTCTGGCATTGGAAATGGGGGATGTAGTGAAGGTCGTGCTAAATTAGCTAAATAAAATTCGATATTTGTTCATCTAGAATTAGAATTCATCATTTATTGTTTGGTTAATTTTCAAAAGAATAGCAGACCTCAACATTCTACGGTTCAGTATTAAGCTTTCTATTCATTAAATTCTAATTGCTTCATGCCTGAATGACCGGTAGTTTAGACCAGAAATTATCCATGAAATCTCGATAATTCTCTCCTCGTTTAGTTGCTAAATAGGTATTTTAAGTAAAGTCCTTATTACCATTATTGTGAAATTCTGCCACACATATAATAATTAGATGGTGTAGAAGTTGTTGTCGTCCAGAGGAGTGGATACTCACAGGATCACCAAACTGTTGGAACTAATGAGCCTGAATCAGATCGTATAAGCTAATACTATAGTTAGTGGCTAACAGCAGCAAACAACAGTTCTAAAAAGTAGAAAACAAAAGGTTGTGAGCCAAGGTGTATTGAACAAATCACAATCAGGAATCGAGATAGCAAGGTAGAATTGAGAGAGAAGATGACAGGGAAGCATACGAGCAGAGAGGTGACAAGCATGTCTGCGTGTGTGTATGAGAGTGGAAGTACAAAGGCAGTTTGCATGAGTCACTTGGGTAAGGAAGCACGTGAGGGTGAATGCAGGTGTACTTTTAAATGGAACGGAGTCGTTATAGAAAAAGAGGAGAATCGATAAACTTGTCTAGCTATGACAGTCGAGGGTTTGAATCCTGGACACATAAAGGGTAAAGATCAGAGCATTTACAAGTGAATGTGACCAAAGAGTAATTTTCGCAAACGCATAGAGCCATCCTGCAATAGAAACTATTCATACTTTTTCCCATTTACACATCTGAATGTGTTGGCCTTAAAGACACATTTTAAAATATTTTATCTAATTTACTCAAATTGTTATTGTTCGTATTTTGTTCATGCAAAATAGTTTTTTGCGTGGAATAACTTTGTATTATTTTTAATTAGATTTTACTAAAATTTAATTTACCTTATTACATGACAGTTTGTTAACGATGGACTAGAAAACTCTAGTTTTGGGATATCAGGCCACTTTACCTATGTTTGCTATGAAGAGGTATCCAGGTCACGAATTGTGGAATTATCTCTATGGTGTTTGAGTGAATATTTTATGGATATAGGTAAAACAACAATGCATAAAATCTGAAGAAAACATCTAATGAAGCATTCATTTTGAATCTTACTCTGAAATCAATTCTATTTGAAGACCATACATGCGGGTGGATCAATTAATTTATTAATTAAAATTGGTCATTGGTCAAATAGCTTTGCTCTTATTTAGTTTAGCTGACATATTGATCTCAGTCGTTCTGGGCTTCTTGATAATGACTGGAATGTTCACAATATTCAGCCACCAAAATATGATCCAGTGTAATGAGATCCAACCCAAAACTGTTTAAACGCCGTAGTTCAAAGTTAGAACAGACTGAAAACTGTGTATTGGGGGATATGCTTACTGTTTTAACAGAAAGTTCAATAACACTACCTCATAAATTTTAGAAAGCTTATAATAAACTAAAGACAGAAAAAGACTGAACAATTGAGAGACCACCACGAATATGAGGAGTGGCACTACACACCTGTTTATGTCTGCATCATTGACTTCCAAAGATGCTAGACTTTTAATGATGACTGGGATACTTACTTTACAAACTGATTTTCCTAACGATGATTCGTTGTTCACCTTCTCATTTCGATTCCATTGCTTTTATTTGCTTGAGTTCCGCACGCCTTTCATTTCCAATACTTAAGCAGGAATTTTATCGGGTCGTAACAGAAGTTCTGTCCATTTTTTAAATTTGAATTAAAGGGAAAATTTTGTAAAAATACATTTATTTAGTGTTCAAAATAGTCACCGTTTTTATTAATTACATCTTTCCATCTTGTCATAAGCTTTCTGGTTCCTTCTTCATAGAATTTAGCCAGTTTGGACTCAAAAAAGAAGCCAGTTTCTTCATTTCGACCTCTTCTCTTGAAGTAAGCCTTTGTCCCATTAAATGATTCTGTAAGCTCCTGAAAAGATCAAAATAGGTTGGTGCAAGATCGAGAGAATATGGTGGGAGAATCTTGATGATGCATAACTTCCCAGCCAAATTTTTCAACGAGATTTCCGGTTGCCCTTGAATTATGGGACCCGGCATTGTCATGACCCATAATCACTCCTTTTCGATTGATCAAATAAGATCGTTTTTCTGCCATTAATTGCTTTTAAACGAGTTAGCTGCTTAGAGTAAACTTCAGATGTTATTGTTTGATTATCATCCATTAGTTCATAACAAATGATTCCCTTCAAATCCCACCATGCACACCTCATAAAGAATCTTTTTGGGTTGCGGCCCACTTCTCGGCTGCGGAATTAGCTTTGAACCACTACTTAGTCACCGTCTTTTGCTATTAACATTGTTGTAAAGGATTCACCACTTCTCATCGCTGTCACTTATGATTCGGTTTAAAAATGGTGTCAGAAGTTCACGAGAACGCAGTGAAATACAACAGGTCACACGCTGTTGCTTTTTGATTTCCGATATTTCCCAGCCAAGTCTTTTTATTTCCCTATATATGGTTATTTGGCGGCCTACGGGAAAGGTTTTGCTCAGTTCTTTAGTAGTGCAGGTTGGATTTTCATCAGTGACAACTTGAAATTGCTCAGAATTGAGTTTCTTTGAGCATCCTGCTCTCGATTTCAGACTAAAGTCATTCTTTTTGAAACCACCTGCAGAAAAGCACCTTCTGCAGGTCTTTTCATTCACAAAATCATTTTCATAAGTGTCTTTGGGTGTTTTTGCTGAAAGTGAGCTTGCCGTATTTCGTTAATGAAATTCAAACAGGAAAATGTACTTGTTTTGCTTTTTTATTTGGAGTGCACATTAGGGATAGAAATAATTATTAATAACAATAATTATCGCATAATCTGAAAAAAGAATAATATTTTATTAATTGCCATAAGTAAGCATACAATCTTAACAAGCTAAATTGAAGTAATCGTTTTAGGTCTTATAAATGGCAAGAATTTTTGAACCGCCATGTAGTAGAATGTAATCCTAATGTTAACATCGGATTCAGCGCAAGTCTCTTCAAAAGATCCTTTGAAAAAGCGGCATGTTTCCTCCGGACCTAGAAGAATTAATTATCCTGATTCACGTTCACTATAACGCCCCCTTCCCTTACTCTTTCCCTATACTATTTCCCCTCCCCTGTAACTAATCATCCACTTGTCCGATTAATGCACTCTGTGCTATCCATATTAATAGGTATATATACATATACATATATACATACATTACATTAAATCTAAAAACAGTGTCTACGGCTTTATGAAATACAGACTTGCTTTGACATTCGTGTGAATTCTGTGATTGAAACTGTTAAAATATTTAGCCAGATTAAAAGGCTTATTGTAAGTATTCATTTCTCTGTTTTGTAGCAGACTCAGTTCGACTGATTTCAAAAGCACAGATGTGTATTTAGCATCATCTCAACGAAGGATGAGCGTTGTTCAGAAATTAAAACTTATCTCATTTTTTCTGAGAAATGAGAGAAATGATCACAGATATAACAGAGAGATGGAATTTACAATATTTGAACAAATGATTACCTGCTGAAAATACTGCGCAAGATTCTCATTTAAGTAAGAAACTTCAGAAGGGGCAGATAAGATATCTAACAGTTAATTTGCCCTCAACGGCCAAAGATGTTGGCATCAAGTTTAAGTAATTCAGACCACGAAGTTCTTTTCCATTTAGAGACACCTTGATGTCAAGGAACGAGAGCTCGTCAGGCTTAGTCAAACACAAGCATGCATTCGTGCACAACTGGAGTCATTTGAAAATGGCCTGATTATTGGTGGAGAGAATCTATTAGAGAAAGCTGAATCCCAGACTCGTCTCTTAGACAATAATGCTGTTGAACTGGATGCTCAAGAACATAAAACTGATGCATTACGAAAGAGGCTAAGGAAGAAAAGTGAACAACGAGTCAATATTGAAGAGGAATATAACTCCCTCCTGGTAAGGCTAGTTAAATGGCATGTTAGAATCCATAATATACAGAACACCTCAGATATATAAATTTTTCATGTGAGCATGTTCGTTGTGTTTTGATCAAATACCATTGCTTTTATCTGGATGAATAAGCAAACCTTAATGTGTCTTTACTTTTTTGAAAGTCCCGAGATTTCAGGAGCGCCTAATGCTTAGTCAGCACACTCACTTGGACAAAAATTATTCCGACCAAAATGATTGTACAGAATGACGAAGCAAGTACCTGTAATTTATTAGTTGACTTTAAAAGCCGATTGCAATTATAATCAGGGCGTCCGTAAATGTTCAAATAGAATTAAACACTTTTAAAATGGGAGTTCTACGTTTACTGTTCTATGGATTAAATGTTCGTTTATAGCCTATCTGGTTTCAGTGTTAGAATTAAATATATACTAATAAATTAAATAATAGTAGGTTATATTGTTTTGAGGTGTTTCACTAAAGATAATTTTGCATGTTTATAATAGTAATATAATCTGTTCGAATAATAGGTCTATCAAACTAAATAATCGATAACCGTCTCTCTCACTCTCATTTACTTTTCATCGTCTATCATCCTTTCATTCACTTTTAGCATCCAATAATGCATTATTCATCTATTAATAGACTAAAAGGTCATTTTTACCTATCAATGCAACAAAATTTTGTCGTCTGTCCAACCATTTAATAACCACATTTTTTGTAAAAATATGTTAGGCAGCATTCTTTCGTAAGCGACAAAATTTTGTTTTTTTTCACAATGGAAATAATGTTTTCTGCTTTTTTAATTTTATCAAAAAAGAAGAAGCTGTCATCAAGCCCAAACAGCTCCAAAAGGTTACAACGATGTACTTCCGAGAAAAAGTTGAATTAGAGGACCTTAAAAATGATAACTAGAGCGAGATGGATGACTTGAAAGATAATATTCAAAAGCTTCAACGAGAAACAGGATTACAGAACCTTATTATCGACTGGTTTTTTCTAAAGAAGGCTAACTTAAATTCTAAGTCAAGATGCAGCTCTTGACTAATCTTGGGTATTATCCTTATCTACCATGCTCTCATTACTGAGGACAAACCAAATGAAATTTTTTCGATGACTAGCAACTCTTATAACCAACCATAGAGAAATATAATCAAAATTTATAACAATAACCGTGAAGTAATATCTTAATCTTAAAAGGTAAAATCGCATGTTCCAAGAGTCATAATAATTAAAAATTTCTTCTCTACATGTGTTTCTTCTTTTAAGACGTTCTCGATTAATCTGTATATGATGATGCTAGTTACTCCACTACTCCATTCTCTTATCGATCCATCGTGTGAATCTTGTTTATTTATTTTTTTCTTCTCTTCAAAAGGAATTAATTAAACAGAATATTTACTGGTGAGAGGATGTTGGAGAATGGTTGATCGACAGAAAAACAACAAATTATCATGCAAGTTGGCGGTAAGAGTTGAATTCACCTACCACTGAGTCAGTTGAATCTTCCATTATCCTGATGCAAAATTCATTTTCAGAACCAGTGCAAAAGTGAGTGATTTAAAATCCGGAGAATTGAATAATTGTGAAGGATATATTCTTTTGCAAAAGCAACCCCTAATAATCTCATAATGCTTTGATAATTAAATTTATTTTTATTGGGGGTTAATATATAAGATCAGTTTTGATTATAATTATTTAGACCGTTTGAGAAGCAGGATTTAGAAAAATTTAAATCAAATACGTGTATTTAATGAAATTATACTAAGATCAAATTAAAATTCAAGATTTTAAAAACGAAGGTGAACTGGAAAACTTTTTATGAATAGCTTTTTTGAAACACTCTATAATTGGTTCCAAGCTAGTGCATATATTTTTTGGCTTTAACCTGTTTAGACTTCGTACTCATCTGATGTTAAGCTGAATTGATTTGAAAATGTTTGAATTTTCATACATATGGAACATTTGCTTAGGTTAGCCATCGACTATTTTACTGGTTAGAAACCCTACAGAAACAAACAAAATTTTGATTTAATTTGGTAAAAATCGTATATTACCAAACGTTCGCATTTATTTAGCCTACCAAATGCTCTCATAAAATAAGGTTTTAAGATATGTGAATCTTTAGAGATTTAATTTGAATATGAGAGAAATTTGATATTTGTCTACTAAATTAAAGAAAACACACGGTCAATCTTACCTCCTTTACTCCTATGGTACACTTTTGATTTTTCTTTGCAGCTTTGGCTCGAAGGCTCGAGTCTTAATTGTTCAGTATAGTAAACGAAGCTTTGTATTCATTATTTATTTTTTCAGGTCATGCAAATCAGTTTTAACTCGTTTGACAGCGAAGGGCAACCTACATCTCGATCCGCGGTTCAAAATCAGCACAACTCAATCGCCACGTTCTGAGTTGTGTACTTCCTTTTACTTTCGTCGATTTACTCTATTAAGCTTATATTAATATTATGCATCTGGACTCGTTAACTGAATTCAATTTTTTTAAGAAAAAGAAATTTTGAATTTTTATTCATTCATACATACTTGAACACGAAATAATAATGGGAGGATTTTACTTCGAATGACACTTTGTAGCAAATGCACTTTAAAAATTGGAAATTGCTTAATACTTAAATTATAAATAATTAGTAGTATCACTTTCAGATGACCATAGCAATAATTGATAAATTGGAGTAAAAAAATATTTTCTAATATGAATTAATTCTTGAATTTTGATAGCAGTAGGATATTTTTATTTATTACTATTTTCTAACTGTAGGCTTTTGGTGACAACTGCTCAAAAGGAAATTTGAGTTATGATGACCTTGTAAAAGAAACACAGAGCATTACTTGTAATTTTCTTCCCATAATAAGTGACAAGAAAATACGAAGTAGTGTTAATTTCCTAGATAGTTGACCGCTTTATTAAACAGTGTAAACACAATTTCCTACTACGGTTCAGCATTCTTGTATTTCACTCTGCCTGAATGCTATTTGCTGATTACAGATGATAAAGAAAGCTTGTAATGTTTTTACCAGATTAACTTCAGGGCATGCTAAAACTCACAATATCATTTTTCTCCATGGTTTCTCTGATTTTACGAGAAAGATCCACATTTTATATAGTATGCTTAATCTTTTGTTGTCCGTTTATGTTTGCAATTATGCGTTGAAAATAAATTTTCAGTTTAATTTTTTTATTTATATTAAATAGAAATTTTTCTGCAGTTAATAAGCAAATATTTGCGTGGGCATATTCTATATGAATGTATTTAATAAAGCAATCTGCAAAATGACGAATTCAAATGATAATTATAAGGCTGTACTGAACGCCTGATATTCAAAGTGGGAAAACTTGTTGTCTAGTGCCCCCTTAACTGGCGGCTGCCTGGAAAGGGCAAATATTGTTAGATTCTTGGGAAAATGTCAAAAACTTAACTTTCTCGTACACGACGTTATTGAATAGATGCATTAAATTGCAAAAATAAAGAGATATTTTTCTTAAGTTTTTTAAAAATGTAAGCTTTAATATTTGATTAAGGAAATCTGATAACACTTTTATTCTTCTGGCTTATAACGATTCTAGACAAATATAACAAGATGATGCGCCGGAGAATGGTGACTAATTGCACTTGCCGAGCATTAGTACACGCATCTGTTAGAGGTAAGGTGAGGTAAAATTGTTAGATTGGCTAATTTCTGGTTTTAAAATTCAAGGACATATGTCATTTCTTTTCTAAACAATCTTTTGAAGAAACCCGCGTCGAATTCGGTGTCAGCATTAAGACTAAACATTTTAAATGTGGCGTTTTAACCATCTCTGTCTCTTTTAAGGCTTGAAACAATCGGAAATCAGTCTTTGGAAGTTGCTGTTGATTGCTGTACTAGGAAAATAGTGATGTTTTCCACAGTTCAGTATTTACGTCAATCTACTTCATTCGCACTACCAGGTGCGAATGCTTCAGGTGCTGCAAATTTTTATTAATAAAATAAGTTAAATATTTGGAGAAAATATTTTTCAAATAATTGTTTTACATTTGTGTTTAATTTTAAATCACCTTTTAAATGACAAGAAAAATTAATTTTTCTCTTATATAGATTTTTTATTTTTCTTTTTGTCATAAATATATTTTAATCTACTAACTGTATACATATTTATAATAGAACCATAATTTCAATTTTAGAAAAATTTGACTCAATAACAAAAACTTATCTAACTTTGTTCTGTGTATCCCTTTTCGAATTTGCAATTGCTCCAAGGCTGATGCCATGTGAAATGTGAAATATGGGTTTTGATTCGCTTAGGCATATATATA